>QLPN01003818.1:14176-40607 GCA_003314395.1 Albatrellus ellisii
TAGGGTACTATATATACATAAGACTCCTAGTGGTTTATTCCCCAGTTCTGATCATCTGGGATATCCACTAGGTACAGTACCATTCTCTCCTCTCTCTTACTATATGCTAATATATCTGGGATATCCACTAGTCTAAGTGCAATTGTCCTTTTGTTTTAGCATTTCTTCCTCAGTTGTTTGGCTTTGATGAAGCATCAGCCTCACAAGTTGGTCTTTCCTTGCTCAGGCTGTCATTGCACTTGCTGGCTTCTATGTTGGTGAGGCTTACTGTGTGCCTTTGGCATGATGACGCAGGATTGGGCAGGCTGAGAAAAGGACGGCGGAGAGGATAAATGCTGTTGGGACGTGGTAGGCAGTGATGCAAGCAATTGCGCAGAGAAGTGGGACGTAGTAGAACATTGTAGGGTAATGCTCTATCTTAACAGAACGTGGGGGGTATCATAGATATAGTGCGTGCTGCACTGGCTTCAGGCGGCACTATAATGTGGGGTTGTATGTGGGGTTGCAGTACGTGCTACATAAACGTGGGGTAAGTAGTCTAGAGCAGTCTAGAGTGCTCTATGACGTAGTGGATGTGATAGGCGATGTAAGTGGGTCTGGAGCGATCTAGAGCGCTCCATGACGACGTGGTAGTGGAAGTGGGTAAGTGAAATGTGTGTCAGTAAGACGTAAAGAAGACGTGTAAGTAATAAAATAGCGAAGCTGAACAAATACCGTGGATATTTCCAACATGGCAGAGGTTGCTGTTCCCCAGGAACTCCAACTGAAAATCTTCCCATTTGTTGAAGATGCACTCAGCCACCTGCAAACTCAGAATGGCAAGATCAACCAGGGGACTGTCAATTTTTTGGAGCTTCTTCAACAGCTCCACCCCTTTGTCTGGAGGGTATGCATCTCTTTCATCTCCTCAATCATTCTCTCTCTCCTCATTGATATTTCAACAGGTGCTGGCTTGCCTTCATCAGGAATTCCCAGATTGCCTCATCCTCAGAGGGCTCTGAGTCACTCACTGTGCTGAGGCCCAATCCTTCTTTGAGGAGTGGCCAGCTGCTTGTGCCACTGCAGAGGAAGCTCTCAAGGCTGACCATGAGATTGCTGCAAGCTTTCAGGAGGAAACTACAGTCTGCTTTCATGTCAATTGCTGCACAACAGAAGGATCTCAAGCAAGTGGTGCATTCACAGTCAGCACAGCTCCAGGTGATTGCCCAACAAGCAGAGCTGTTCTCACTTTCTCACCAGTCCAAGGTCCAGCCCTGCCTGTTTTCCATTCCTCCCACTTCAAATGTTGGAATAACAAGTGCTGCATCCATCACACATGCAAGCCCCACATGTTTATGTGGGCACACATGCTCATCACTGGACAGCTCTGTGCTGCTCACCCCTGCACAAGCACCACTGGCTTTGCAAGATGAAAATATGGGTGTGGTAAGCTCTCAGATTCCAGATGGTGATGCCTCATTGTCCCTGCACCAATCTCCATTGAGTCCAAATGTGCAACCACCCCAACCAACACTGGGTCTGTCTCCTCTCATTGAGCATCACACAGCACACCTCCCAATTGTGGTTACACATGCAGGTGGGAAGCTCCACATTCTTCTGCTGTCACCTCCTCTCCAAACTCAGTTTGATCTTATCCTTCCACCTCCTGCTGCATTCTGCACAACAAGCACATCTCCTGCTCAGTATCCCACCTTTGACACAGGCCACTGCAGCTGGCATGCAGTCTTCAAGTTGATCAAACAGCCTGACATGCTATGGGACAGCTGGGGTCCACAGAGTCTCAGCACCTACCCAGATCTCAAGTCTCTCTGGGAAACCTGGGATGAGGGTGCATCTGTTGATGGTGTCAGTCAAGGTCCTCCTTTGTGGCTTGTTGAATCAGAATGGGGATGCCATGAAGACAAAAGATCAGGAAAGGGCAAGCTACCCACTTGGTGATCACACAAGAATGAAAATGTAAGTATTCTGGTGTTGTATTTTTTTCTCTCTTTCATTTTGGATCATCTACAGGCTCAGCAATGATGGTCGTAATTCATGTCTTTCATTAAGCACATCCAAGATGAAATCACAAATGGCAAGACAACTTCAGCAGCCATTGAAGACATTGACAGACTCTGTGATGGATGGACACTGCCACAACTCCATGTAGCACTATGCCCAAAGGGCCAAAGAACAAAGAAAGCCAGCCAAACTTCAACTGCACCCCCTCCTGACACCAACCCTGCATCTTATCCAACATCTGGGGCTGGCTTTGACCATGCTGCAGGTGCCACTTGAATATTCTATCTTTCCAGCCCTCAATTCTGCTCCCAGCTTACTGTATATCTTGTCAATCTTCTCATCATCATTGTTGTCATCATCTTTCTAGTGTAGATTCTCATTCCAAATTAGTCTTCTATTGTACATTCTAGTATTCTACCATCAAGAATTTCTGTATGATGAATATATATCTGACTCCCCAATGGAATCTCAGGGGAACCAGGATGTTGTGCAAACAAAGGATTAGGAATCTGTCAAAGTGGAACACACCAGTATATTAGCACAACAACTCAGACAGTGTCAACACATCACACATCATGGGGAGTACCCCAAAATGGAAATGATGGATGTGTGGAAGTGTGGCCCAGCCAGGAACAGTCACAGATGTGGCAGGAGAAGTGTGAGGAAAGGTGTGAATGCACATGTGATTTCAAGCTCTGCCTCACAGGACTTCACCTGAGACCCATTGTGTTGCAACATTGAGTTATAGGGCATCATAAAGTTGAGACATATGTAGATGTGGCTATATCTAGCTCTACATGTGTAGAAGAACCATGTATAGCTATATCTGCACTCATCAGGCTTCATCAGGTAATTGTTACATTTGCTGATGGGTGGTGGATGATGATGGTAACACATGACACATCAATGACAGCAACACAAGTGCATGCACATGATGGTAGTGGTGCCAGTGCCTGACAATGCTGGCAGCAGTGGTATTGGTAGTATGTGCACCTGCACCCTCTGTCACCACTGCCATGTCACACACACCTGTGCCCTCCACTGCTGCTGATGACCTGTATGAAGTTAGTCATTGTATGATCTTTCAAGGTGAATGGGGAAGATATGAATGAGGTATAGTTTTGAAACAAATGTTGTAGTAAATTGGTCTAATGATAGCATCCTTTGAGTCAATCACTCACAAAAATGCTTTCATCAAGCTTTTATCAATGGTCCATATGAAACTCTAGCAATGCAGATAGCTTGATTGTTCTACATCATGGAACCCATGCACATTGTGGGAACACTCAAAAAGGAAACACAGAAGATCAGACCAAAGGTGAATCAGGACAGAAGACTGTATAGGGGTGGTCTAGACCTAATACAGGAGTGAAAAGGGAGAAACAAGATGGGAGAGCAGAACAAGGGATGCTGGAGCAAGGGTCATGGTTTGAGGTCTTATATATGGTGACAACAACTGGAATGCATGAAAGTGTGGTGAGGAACGTGATAATGCATGCGAGGGGGGACCAGAGGTATGACATATGATGGTAAGTGGTATGGTCGATGATCTGTTGTGTGTGTGGAATCATGATGAGTAAGCCTAGGGGGTCACACATCACCACATTTACAAAGCTTGCCACTGGATTGTAGACACAGCCAGTAGCGGGTTCTGTCGTGGGAGCGTGGCCTTGCCATAATTTGCGGAAATATAACGCATGAGTGTATCACTTATCTACCGATGTTCCGACATGTAACCTACCCTATAACACCACCTTCACAGCTAGAGCTAGACAATGTGCAAATGCTCCACGACAGATCGAATTCGGCCTAAAAGGGACATCGTTGCAAATCTTCGTTAAAGCATCCAAACGGGAATTCACCTCATTTATTTCTTTGACAATCGTGACCTCACTTGACTGGTGCAACACTTGTTATCAACACCAGTACCTCAATACCAATGCCCTGACTGACCTCATGAATATTGGGAAAGGCTTGGACCAATTCTGAAAACGGCGTTTTGCTGATGGATAGTCCCTTACTTACATCAATGTCATCCGTTTCAGGGTCATGAACTTTGGGATTTTTGTGATCTAAAGAGCCGTCCATGAAGTCGTCCATCCACCTGTTGTTCTTACTAAATGTTGATACCCATAATGCGATGATTGTCAGAGGAATGCAAAACAAAATGGTCAGGATGTAGCAGTTCATCTTCACAACCGTGAAGTCAACACGCCATGAGACCAGCTGTATGTAGGGGAGGTAACAAACCTGAGCACAAGCAGTGGATCTTGTGCACAACCTGGGTGGATGCAGTTAATATGTGACCCAGATATCAGACAATGTAAGAACAGGCTCAAAGGGGGGGCACTATAAGCTCAATAAGGTTAAATGGAGCAGGATAAATAAATGTATCCGGGACGCAAATCGTTTCCAGTCTTCGATGCAAAGAACGCAAGATACTCAGCCTCCGCATCCTCAACAACTTGTGGAAAAAGAGTAAATAAATAATGACGCTAAACCACCAGCTGCTGCAATATATGCATTAATTACTTGAGGAGTAATCACCCTACTGGTGGGTTCATTGATACTGTTTGGAGCAACTTCCAAGGGAAGCAATGTTAGCCTGAGTACTCGTAGACGTTTGATAAGTCCTAAAATATCTGAGTGAGCTCAACGACAAAATGAAACGCGCAGGCAAGAACTACAATACTTAACTCCTTTCGCTCCGCTCGTCTCAATCATCACACGCTCGTCTGCCACTGACTACCGACGACCTAGTTCGTCATGTCGAGCTCCGCCTATGTTGATGACCGCCTGTCTGTTACCCATGCTAAGTCAGTGCAACCATCCGTGGACACACTTGCCAGTACTGTATCGAAAAAGGAAAGTGTGACATGACGAAAGTCGCGTCGGCGGTTGTTTGTTAGTATTTACGAGCGCCTTGTCCCGTAAGTTATTGACTATGCCAGTAAGCTTTTGTAGTGCCCGTCCCGCTGTAAGCATTGACTTGCACCCATTTTCAGGCATATCACTCCTCTCTGAACGAAGAACCAGATGTTCGACAAGTCGGCAATGTTGCCATCCTTCCGATCAGGACCAAAATTCGTGGACCTGCCCCCATGACCGGTCTGGCGTACAGCTCTGAATGGCAGCTACCATCGTGCTAATTCTTGATGAAGCAGACCAGTCGCAGTCAGAGATCATCGACGAAACGATGGACTTGTTCCGTGCCAACTCACTCTTTCGCAACTTTGAAATCAAGGGACCTGCTGACCGCCTTC
The DNA here is from genome assembly GCA_003314395.1 of Albatrellus ellisii. Lineage (NCBI taxonomy): Eukaryota > Fungi > Basidiomycota > Agaricomycetes > Russulales > Albatrellaceae > Albatrellus > Albatrellus ellisii. The sequence goes on from QLPN01003818.1 coordinate 19,441, forward strand.
TTATCATCCTCATCCTATTCATCTCCGACTGCCTCACTAAAATCGGCAGCGCGCGCTCGCCGCCATCTCAGATCGAGGCATCCAAATTGTTGAACACACTCGCGGTTGACAACTTCCCCATCCCAGGAGATGCCAACTTCCTTTTGAACGCCCATTATTCCCCCCCAAGTAGCCGCGCTGACTCAGGTGAATAGCTAAGCTCATCGATGCCGATGTCCACTAATCTGTGTCTCAGACTATTTGCGTCAGTATCTCACGCAAGTTCGTCAGGAGCTTGCTGCGCGGCTGGTAGAGAAGCTTTATGCCGACGGCACGGGCAAGCCGAGCAAATGGTGGATGTCATTCCAGAAAAGACGTTTCATGAACAGGAGCTTGGGGACTTAGGACTTTGCAATGACGATGAGCAGTGTACAATAAAATAAATAAGGCACCCTATGTCTGATCACCTCCAGGCAATTGCGCCGCAGCATGCCAGTGCTAATGTGAGAGTCAGGAACATCACCAATACAATCATTTGTGTCGCCTTCGCTCGTTAGGATTTTTTCCGCCGTAACCAATCACGGGCATCGTAACCTCCTTCGAATGTCTCCCCTTCCCACTTGCACCTATACTGATGATGTCCGGAACCCAATCAGGGTCCATCCAATTTCCGACTCTCAATGTTCCATTTCCGCTTTCAGCCAGCACCCCGTTCAGCATCTTCTTCTCCTCGCGCTGCCTTTGTGAATCAACCCGCTTCTTCGCCCTCATGTATTCTGTTTGGTCTTCCCGAAGGATCAGGCCCTCTCCAGTACCTGTCTTCGCAGACCCTGATTTCGGTGCAGGAATCGAGTACTTAGTCCCTCGGGTCCTGTACTGGTAATTTTTCTTCAGATGCACTTGCATCGCTGGTGTCCCAGGTGCTGCGCCAGGCGATGCGATCGTAACCGATGCTCGCAGGAGGCTCGGGTTCCCGCATGAAGGACAAAATTGCTTTGATGAATCTCTGCAGATTCTGAACAGCATTTTCTGAGGGTGCAAAAAGAGATTGTATAGAATCAAACTCACTTGAAACAAGCGTGACATCGCAAAACCCATGTCTTCACTTTGTCAATCGTTCTACCTTCAACGCCCACGAGGTTCAACTCCATTTGAAGCAGTACATTTTGCATGGCGAAGTCGGCCGTCATGCAGCCCACGGGAATAACTTCTTTTGCTCTCCCTTTTCTAGAGTTGGACGCGTTCGGGGTAAGACCAAGAGCACGAGACTTGTGTAGCGATACGTTTGTAGGGGTAATCCATTCCCCCTCGCCATCGTCTTCATCATAGGGATCTTCGTACAGAGGTACAGAAGACGAGGATGAAGACGGAGGGGTATCTTCTCCTGTATTCTCGCTAGTGGATCCATCCTCTTGCTCCCTTTCTTCGTCTCTTTGGGTGTCATTGGTCATCGATGCCTCGCGATCAGCACCAGCAGAAGGCGTGACTTGTACTTTGTCACGGAGAGAGGCCGGATCTTCAGACGAGGGTGCTAGGTTGCCTGACGTTTTGGGCTGACAACAAGTTCTTATTTTCAAAATGCGATGGTGAATGAGGATTCTCGTACGACATCATCAGCAGATGGTTGTGGCGACTGCTTTATTTGCTTATTCAACGCATATGTCAATGCTAAGATGCAGAGATCTGCATATGAGAGGACAGAATAATCCCCAGTTTTCTTCGAGAACTGGATGACTGTAGAATATCGTCTATTTCAGAACCAAACGTCGCTCGCAGGCGGTGCAGACCAACCATGAGCAAGCGAAGCGGGGTCCGGAGACATTATTTGAACTCGTACGCCTGCAGATAAAGCCAACTGTTGAAAGTGTTCCCTGGCACGCTTGTCCTTCAGTTCATCCAATACTTGTGGAACGGTAACATATGTTTCTGCCAAGCCTTTGAGTGGTGACAGAGACAGGAGTGGTCCAGCATCTAGTACAAGATGTTTACAAGCAGGTTGTGAAGACTTTTCCATGGCCACAAAGAATACTACAGTAGTGGGCACCGGTGAACCGCAGGTCTGAATGAAACGAGAGTCTTATCCAGAATCGTGGGAATACATTTCCAAATCGACAACGATGGATCACCAGCGCAATACTGTATTGTACAGTCTCTCTAACTCTGTTCTTAAAACTCTCACAGCTAATTATCGAAAGATAGGCTGCCTTGAGAGAAATACTGTAGGATACGAACAAAAATCAGTTGGCCAAGTGATCTTGCGGAGCGTCATCAACTCCAACAATAACATGGACTCGGTGCATGCCGCAGCATGCGCGCGTGCTCTCACCCTTGCCACTCGGCGGCCTTAACCCGCTGCAAAATTGCCTAAATATCAGAAAGTAACACCAGAAGGCCTTACGCTGCACAGTATCACGTCCGGTGTAGCTAAGTGCCATTAATATTGTGAGAACCGACACAGGGGGGTGGAGTCAGAATCAACAACCGTCGACGCTGCCTTGCGCGGAGGCGATCGGCCGGCCCAAGTTTTTGACGGCCGAGATAGTCACTCCCGTCATTGATAAAGGACAAAATGCGCACTAGTAGAGATCCCCTGTCTATCGTGCCGACTGCTCTCATTTATCCGTCATTGCACTTTGTGGTTCCCTGGTCAAACCCGTACCTCCTTAGGGGCTTTTCTTTTATCGGATGCCAGCCAAATCGTAAGTTTGCCGATGTGCGTTGACCAGTCCTTAACCAACCTTTGCTATCAGTTTCCGTATTGCCGTTATCGCGGGGGATGGGATCGGTATGCGGGCGATCACGGCCTAGTTGAAGATGTCTGATTGATAAGGTATACAGGGCCAGAGGTCACCGGGGAGGCGGTCAAAGTGTTGAAGGCTATATCTGCTGGGACACCAGATTTTGAGTTGAAGCTTGAGTCCCACTTATTTGGTGGATGCGCAATCGACGCGACCGGGGAACCCCTTCCTCCTTCTACTCTCAAGGCATGCAAAGAGGCGGATGCTATCCTTATGGGTGCGTAGGGAGCTCTTACGATGATGTAGGCCTTATCAATTGCGTTCGCTCGCAGGGTCCATTGGCGGGCCAAGATGGGGTGTTGACGCCAAAGTTCGCCCCGAGCAAGGTCTTCTCGCTCTCCGAAAGGCTTTGGGTGTCTATGCCAATATCCGGCCTGCCAGTTTCGCTTCCGAATCTCTCATTTCGCACTCACCATTAAAAGAGTCGATCACAAAGGGTGTCGACATCATCGTCGTTCGCGAGCTCATCGGCGGCATGTACTTTGGCGATCGGAAGGAGCAAGGCATCGCACCGCAGGAGAATATGGCTTGGGACCTTCTGCCCTATAGCGTGGAGGAGGTGCAGCGGATCACTCGTGTTGCCGCCCAGATCGCTCTGGCTGCGAAACCCCCGCTGGCGATTCACTCCGTTGATAAAGCCAATGTGCTTGCGACGTCTCGATTATGGCGCAAAGTTGTGACCGAAACGTTGACGGCGGAGTATCCGCAAATCCAATTTGACCACGTCCTCGTGGATACGGCTGCCATGCATATCGTTGCAAGTCCGAGAAAGCTGAATGGCGTTGTATTGACGGAGAACCTTTTTGGTGATATGTGAGTGTCCTGTATCAACAAGGTTGTATAGGTGGTTGACTTTGAAACAGTTTATCAGACGAGGCCAGCGTAATACCAGGTTCCCTCGGGCTGTTGCCTTCTGCGTCGCTGGCTGGTGCACCTCAGGACTCCTCATCACCCAACTTCAGGCCGACCACAGGACTATACGAGCCTATCCATGGCAGTGCGCCCGACATCGCTGGTCAAGGCATCGCAAACCCCATTGGCAGCATCTTGAGTGCTGCCATGCTGCTCCGATACTCTCTGGGGCTTGATAAGCCGGCCATGATTATCGAGGAGGCCGTCAAAACAGTATTAGATAGCAAGGAGATTGGTGGTTTGGAACTGAGAACGCGAGACCTGGGTGGCGATGTGTCGACACAAGAAATTGGAGACAAAGTTGCTGAGATCGTAAAGTCCTTACTGTAATGTATACTTGTGTATGAAGTCTATTATAACAGAAGTCCAACTTGAAAAGATTATACTCTGGATATCCAGGACGTTATAAGCACATTGCTTCGGGAGGTTCACCATGATAGCAGCCGGTGTAAATTCTTCATAAACATGTTCCAGAAGTGCTATCATGGCCGCAATGATCGTGGAATCTGTGAAGTCATCGTAAGCATCTGTTACAGTATCGAATAACCATAAATGTCTTCGGCGTTGGCCTGAGAATCACCTAAGTACAGCCGTGCGTGTTTTCCCGGGGCTACGGTTGGTTGCGGTCCTGGTCGTTCGTGAGCCCGCTCGGATAAAAGAAGGATGTAGAGCCGGCTAGTAGCGGGAATCCCTCCACTCTTGAAGATGTACAACGACGTCACAGTCAATTTGTGGCTTGCGCGATATATTTTTCTGTCCAGAAGCCGTCTAGAACTTGAACTCTGACATTGTTTGCAGATGAGCCAATACGAACATCATGTTGCTAGTGTCGAGGGCAAAATGATTTCAAGGTCAGTTTTGCCAATTGCCAGGCGAAATGGCGATTGCCAGGCAAGATGGCGATGTAAATTATAAGCATAGTTCCCGCCAACTCGAAGCTTTGAGGGACTCTCGAAAGTCCGTACCGTCAGTCGGCAACACCATGCACCCTGAGCACCACCCAAATCAGAAAGGAGATGTTCGACCTCGACGGCATAGGGATCGATCGAGAACGCAGGGTTTTTAAGTGAATATTGCACTGTGCTCATTTGAAAATGGAAGCTCCGGATGGTCTGAATTTCGCCACATTTCGCCACACCCCATATGGACTCCTGGCGATCGCCAGGGTGGCGAAATTCCCTGGTACGGCGACTTCATTTTGCCTCCAATACATGTTACGGAGGCTACGGTGGCGCACAGAGGCAGACACGGGCTCTTTTCATTCAGGCAGATCATCGACGTATATGTGGCCTAGACGTATGTCGATGCCAAACTGGGACTATAAAAGAGGATCTTGAGAAATCTGACCCCCGGACACATTGCGCTTAACACAGAATAGTAGCAGAAGCATTGCCACTGGAAGGCTCACGGAGGAAGTGGATAGTGTCTGATTAGGTCAGCAACGGAGACTACACGGTGAACGGGCCGAAGCGCGTCCGTGTGATCGGGCATGCAAAGGTGGCATGTGTGCTCGTGCGGAATGCGGAATACCGTTCGGGACATCGAGCGAGAAGAGAACGTCCCGACCGTGGAACCACCCCGGTTGGCATGGCCCCAATGGCGTGATCCAGGGAGCCGACTTCGGGATGATGTCGATAGACATCCATCGGGTGCTGTGATTCATTCATGATGTGTCCAAATCGCAGGACTTGGGAAGTTTCACCGAACCCTCCTAGTACTGGCAGAACTCCAGACATCTGCTACAACATAGAACCCTACGCTGACCATTGTGTTCCCGACTATGATGAGACACTGTGGTTCTGCCACAAACAAGACGTATTCTGGGTAGGCAAGGAGTAAACATGGCCATTTATTCATGGAATGCTGTCCGATTGATAGCGCCGGGGGAAGCAGGAGTATGCTTCAATGTTCTCTGATACGGCGAGTAATTCGCTTTCTAGTTGGAAGAATCCAAGCCATTAAACGCTTTGGGTCATCATCACCGAGAGCAAGCAAGTAAAACAACAGTCCATTCAATTTTGCGCAGCTATATACATGTGATTCGCTAAGCTCTAGAGACTGCAGAAACTGAGTGAGCCAAATAAAAAAGGCAAGGCAACACCATCAGACCTTAGAACATATTCGCAAGCTTACTGGCTGCTTCTCTAGCATCAAGCCGTGGCCGGGTTGGCTGTACGCGAACTGAAGCTGACATCTGACTAGGCTTGATCTGACCAAGTGGATCAAGCCCGCCGTTGTGCATTGCCATACCATCCGTTGTGGCAGGACGATGAATAGGATCTGCATAAGGTGAAACGGTGGCGACCGACAGTGGGTCTGCAGAGCGTGGTCCCTGCTGTGCGCGCTGGGCGTCTGTCGACGGAGATACAAAGTGGCCCAACGGCGACGGGGCTACAGTCTTGACGAACATAGACTTCGTACCGTCCACGAAGCGTCCACCGAGGGGCGGCTCATCATTACGGGTATGCATAGGTGCTGGTGCCGACAAGTTAGCAGCTGACGGCGGAGCGGAAGTAAGTGCTGACTGCGCAGGGTCCTGCGCAGCAGTAGGCGATTTAGACGATCCAGCACCAGGTGATTGAGGTGGAAGGGGTCCTTGTATAACGCCGGAACGACCAGAAAGATCATTTGATGCGACATTCGAGGACAGGCTGGATGATGGATGGAATGGACTACTGGAGCGGGTTGATGGGCCGGACTCTACTCGTGGCACTGGGGGCTTTGAGTAATCCTCCAATGGTGGTACAACAGTGGGTTTCGGCACGCCATTTGGCCTCGCAGAAACGGCCTTCGCATTGGCGTTGCTGATGAACGGCCGCAGGCTTTCAAGCTCACGCAGAAGCTGACGCTCATACATGATACCGGAGCGCACATGTTCGATAAGAGCCGTAGTAATGTCGTCAGTCACAAGACGCTTGTGGGTTTGCAACGCGCGATGGAGGTTTTGAGATATGCCCTCGGCACGTTTAGCAAGAATGGTTTCGTACTTGTTCGCCTATATGGTAATCTTGTCAGCTCTACAAGAAATGGACGAAACGGTGTTCCGTACCTCTTCCATTTCTTCTAATGCTTCGTCAACTTTGTCGGCTCGAATGTTGGTACTTGCCTTCAGTCTCTCTATGTGTCTCCGTTTGGATATCGCCGCTTTGACGGCGGATTGATACTCCTCTAGGACAGCCGTACGTTGTTGCAGGGTTTCTTTGGCTGATTTTGCGTTCAAACCCTGGTATCCTAGCGAATCACTGAGGATTACACATTCACTGACAGCCTGTGCTGTATCGAGGTCGGCGAGACTATGCCAAGTCCGTCCCAGTCTCTGGAACGCGCTTCCAATAGGTGGATGGGTTTCTGTTGTAGCGACATTGATGAGTTTGTTCCCCATTTCCGCATGGGCAACGGCGAGAGCTGGTAAGGTTATGAATGAGTCTTTTGGCCAGAAGTCGTGATCCGCAGAAGCAGTTCCAAAGAACACGCACATTTCCTCGTTCGGGATGCCTTATCCAATGCTTTCGCAGCTTCGAAAAATTGGCCCTCAAGCTTCGTGAGCTCGAACCGCGCACGCTGAAGCTCTTCGTCCTCATCAGGGACGTTCCGTCGTATAAGCCCAAATCCAGATGATGTCTTCCGCCTTGGACGAGGCGTAGGCTGGTATCCAAAGTCGCTCTCCATGAATGAGCGCAGCTCTTCATCATGCAATAGTATGGGATCCTCGCAAACCCGCGTTATCCAGCGCTGAAGCATGATTTTGACAAGGCGGTCATCCTCATCATCTGTCGGTGCTGATGTCTGCGCTAGCGGGAGCGCTGGCACGATGGTTTGTGGGTTATTATGGATGATGGTTTCATAGAACTGCTGAAACTCGACATATGAGCGTGAGATGTTGCGGTAGGACGTTCCAGTGAAGTTGGATAGATTTGTCTACATAACGTGAGTGTAGATGCATCAGTGAGACTAATCAACAGAGAAGGACCCTGGGACTGTACCTGAGCGTCAAGCCTCACGAGAATGTCTCTTCTGTTCCTGTCCAGCCCCGTGATTCTAACCTTGAGGTATGGCTCTAGCTTCTCGTAGCGAGCTCCATTGACACCAACGTTCTGTTGAGGAGATATCAACCCGGGCGCCGGCTGGCCATATATTTGCGGTTCTCTATCATAGAGACCTGGGGTAGCAGAATTCGCGGCAGATTGAGGAAGAGACGCGGGACGAAGGTTTGGAACTGGTGAATTGGGGGGATGAGGAGTTGTTGGCCACGGCGGAGTACCATCATCTAGATCAGTGAAGGCTGTACTGAGCGGGTCGTACATCATCCTGTTACGAAAATGTGAAAGTATGCAGGCAGTGGTATCGGTCAGTCAGAAGCAGATACTGGCAGCAAGCACAAATTCAGACTCAATTGCGCATGTGGACCGCGAGGTTGATAACATAATCCTGCCAGAAACGAAAATAGTACAATGTGGGGGCAGTGTGAATACACTACTATCTATATATCCTGTATGCGATTAGATACTATAACTATAGCGCCCTTGTAAATCCTACTGCTCTGCGCGGAGCGGAAGCATGTGTCCCATTCGCAGAACTTTTGTCCGCAAATACTTCTCAAGGTCCTCTCCGTGCACCGTGAAATCTCCAATCAACGTCGTTCCCGTCTTTCTCTCGTCTACTGCGCCTTCTCCATCACTATCCACCACGTGCTTCCGCCAGCTTCGGGGGACCATCGGGACACGCTCAACAATCCTCAGACCCTCCTTCTCCAGAGCCTGCACCTTATCCGGGTTGTTCGTCAACAGTCTGACCCCCTCTCCGCTCTCCGATCCCAAGCCCAAGTCGCGCAGGATAGCAATCGCGACTTCATAACCTCGTTCGTCCGCCTTGTGCCCAAGAATAAGATTGGCAGTAACAGTATCGTGACCGAGGTCCTGTAGATTGTAGGCACGAATCTTCGATAAAAGACCGATTCCACGACCCTCTTGTCGGAGATACACGACGGCTCCACGTCCGGGTATCTGAGCTGGCTGGCCAGACGGTGACGACGGAGGTATATTGATGGGAACAGACATGAGCCTAATCGCCTCGTCAAGCTGCTCTCCGCAATCACAACGCATGCTGCCAACGGTCTCACCGGTGAAACACTCTGAATGAATGCGGATCAATGGTGCTGGTATACTGTCTGATAAACGTGATGGCTGCTGGGTCGACGGAGCGACTGCCCGTGAAGATGGCGACAGCCGTCCGACATATGCTCCGCGTGTCAATCGCTCCATATCAGTCTCCTTGTCACTCCAAACAGCGTCTAAGGAGCGACTGCGAATATAAGGAGCAACTTGAAGCGAGCGGTCCTGCGTAAATTGCGCGGGGTCTACGACGATGGCGAGATGTTCCTTGTTGTCCCAATTGTTATGGTACAGATGGAGGAAAGCAGTGCCATGGGGTGTAGGTATGCGAGTTCGGGCCATGCACTTGACTTCAACGTCTTTCGAAGAGATATGTTTGGTAGGGGTCGCAAGGGAAGGTAGGTTGGAAATTTGTGAAGACGCGCGGTGGGGTTTCACGAGAGGTAATGGGATGCTCTCTAGAGGCTGCAATGGCTCTGCAACCCCGTTTCCGGGACCATCGTTCTCCTTGCCCTGCAGGCGCTGACGACGAGGAGCTTGCCTACTCACATACGTAAACCTCTGCTTGTTCTGCTGCCTGCTGCCTGCGTCCTCCCCGGTGAATTTAGTCCAATCCCAAGAACCTTCTGCGGTAGGTAACATGACCCCTGGAAAGAAATCATGGTGGTAGTGGTGTCGAGTGATATTGGGCCCCGAGGCTGCGACTGCGGCGAGAAGAAGGGGTTCAAGCTCAGCATCCCGTCTATGAAAGGTGCCTTTGATCTGAAGTGAGGGCGCAGACAGGGTTTCGAGGAGGGCGAGGTCAGGATCAATCTGGAGCCCATTGTCTGTGCGGGTCAGAAACGTTTCGTGAAGTTCCATAGCAAGATGAGAACGAGGACGACGAAAAAGAGGGAGGTGCTGGGAGATCAAGGGAAAACACCATGAGACATTGATTGTCTTATATGGACGTGCAAAAAGCTCGTCCGACTCTGTACCGAATCCGGCGCACCGTCGTAGTAACTGCGCTTACATAAGAACGAACAAGTTACTAGCTGACTACGCCATCACAGTAAATAGCTCAGGCACAAGCACCTCGTCAGCACATTACATCGATCGAATTGTTGGGAACAGGTCTTCCAAGGACCCCTGGATATCCCCAAATCAATTGAGTTACTGCATCTGTGGGTGATTTTAGAAGAAAAGTAAAGTGTACATCCGAAAACACAACAACTGTACCAGACCGCACTACGTGGATTTGCATCAACACTTTTTGTTTCCATTCTGTCACATGTCTGGATGACGACGACGATGATCGGTGGCTAACGTGGTGCAAGCAAGTACCAAGACCCTGCAGATGTTGATGATGATATTCTATAGTTTAACGTGATGCAAGCGAGCTCGCTGTCTTAAGACGCACCCTTAGCTCCGAAGGGTCGCAGAAGTCAACTCGGTTGTAATTATCCATGGTGTTAGGTGTCAGCAGCCCCTGTAGCGCGCGGAGTCTGGTAAGCATGGTAGGCAGTGGTTCACACCCTGCAGGTTTCAACTCGGTTTTGTGATACCCATCGGTGTTTCTAGGTGTCGATGGCTCCGGCATGCACGGAGGCAACATGACAGACAGCTTACGTATAACAACAGCGGGGCCGGAACATTTGCTAAGCCTTATGAAAATCGGTCAGCTACGGGAAACAAATCCTCGACCACACGTTTGATCTTGCGATTGCCTGGTATGAGACGATGTTGAGTTCCCCATCAAATTAGTTACTTACTAGGAGCTTCGAAAAAGTCATGATTAATGCATTATGCTGACTGGCAGCCAACTACGAAAAGGGTGACACTATTTATTTATTTGGTGAGAACAAGCTAATTGCAGTCTATGTCTGTGTCTAATTCTCAAGACAGGATTTTGTGGGGGTGCATATCAAGTCTGTGCTCTCACCAGGATGATTCATAAGGTACATTCTAGTGTCTATATTTCGACATGGCCAAACTGACATCTATTTAATCTCCCATAGGTTGGGCTTATCCACAGAGGCAATGAAGAACAAATACCATTGTACATGGGTTGTGTGTAAATCTTGTCTTTGTTGACATGCATTTTTGCTCTTTGCTCCAGCACCAGCACCCCACACTCTATTACATCAGCATGGTCTGTGCACTGCTCCTTTACATATATAGGTATCAGATTAGGGACACTGATCTTCAGTTGAGTTCTATATCTTCTCCCTCACTGTACTAGCTACTTCACTCCCTCTTACTATATTCTGCACTATGTCAGTGTTGTAACATCTCTTTCTGGGCATTCTGCCCTGCATGCTTGCACCCTCTCCCTCTTGCCTCCTTGAATGGTGTGCCTTGGCCTCAGGTGGCCATCATGCTGAATGTCTGTGCTTCAACACTTCTCACCCATCTTGCACTGGATAAGTGCTTATAGACTGTATGCAGACCCTCAAAGTGACAATCCCATAGAAACCTCATTGTAAGGACCTGGAAACTTGCATCAGTCATCTGGATTTCCTTTGCTTTCTGAAATGCAAACAGAAGCCCAAGTTGGTGAACACCCTGGATGCCAATGTAATAGCATTGAGAGCAACAAAGTCAGGAGAGGGTGCTTCAGGCCTCCAGGGTGACCAGTTGCAGTCTCACTACATCAGTATTGGCATTGCATTGCTTGCACACATCCTCAGTATTGACAGCCTTGCAATACACATCATGTTGCTCAGTAGCATCAGGGGGTTGTCCTGGTGGCATTAGAAGATCACAAAGTCAGCAGCATTGGTGGGAATGTCATTGGGGATACAGCAGGTAAGTTTGCTTGTACTCCAGCTTGCTTTGTTGACCACAGACACCAGCACAGGTTGCATGTGTTCTGCCTGCAGCTGTAACACCTCTCATCTCCACAGAATGCATCAGCAACATATGTTTCCTGTCCCAGGTCCATCTCCACACCACATTGCCCACTCTATGTGCTAACTCCTCTGATGAACAGTACTGCATGTTCTGCACCACCTCATAAGGTGTCCAACTTATAAATGTCAGCCATTGCAGCCCTGGCAGATCATGTGCCATGTTACCCATGTCATTGAGAGGCAAAGGGACATTGAGTGGTAAGTTCTGCATATCACCACTTCAGCCAGCTGACCAGTGGCATCTTTAGCACCTTGCACAACTGCTCTTGTTGTGTCTTGCAGCCAGTTGGCACTGTGTGCTGTCTCATCCAAATCCAAGAACCTCACATGTGTACCAGCATGAAGTTTGGGTCTCTCAGCACCATCACAGGCACTCTCAGCCTCACAGGGTGTGATACCCTCAGTCTTTGGTGGTGGTGGCACAGCCTGTGTCACACAGACAGCTTCCTTCACCCAGCCTGCAGTGGGGGCATCTGCCTTCAACTCCACACAACCTTGTGCAACATTGCATATTGTGGTGATAATGGTGGCCTCCTTGGCAATATTTGGCACACCCAGAGTGTTACAGGGCATCATGCCCACACTCTCCATCATTTCCAGCTTCTCTGGCACCAAACTTGTACCTTCAACAGCCCAGCCCACAACCATGGACTCCATGCATGACTCCATGCAACCATTTCCATCCTCACCACAGCTTTCAGCAATGGTACAACCATTCCAGGCATCAGGATCACAATCTTCTTCAGCAACATCCACAGGAGAGTCAATTTTGGAGATAGGGGAAGTATGGGGATATGGAGGGCACTTATCATTGTCCACATGTGCAACTGGTATGTGATTGTCCTTTTCACAGTTTGATGCAGCCTGATGGCTCTTTGGCATTGGGCTCACTTGCCTTCTATCCATAGTGTGACTCAGCAAATGGGTCTTGATCTGAGCACTCACTGTCATCCCATGTGCATTCACAAGTCACCTCCACTGTTCAGCAGCTAACCCAAGCTTCCACACTTGCAGGCATGTCGAATCACATAGCCATTTGCTTAGGAGATAGTGTGCATTGCACTCTGACTTCTCCCAGACAGGTCTTGCTGCCTTGGTATCACATGGTTGTTGAGCTGAGCCATTGAAGTGGCCCCATATGCCACGCATATACATCTCATCCTCAAAAGCTTTGCAAACACTGTCCAGTTGCTGCCTTGCCAATCAAGTGAAGGAATAGAGTTGGGAAGATTGAGGGAAAGGATTGGGGATAACATCTTGAGTAGAAAAGAATGTTGTATGGCTTCACCAATAAAACTTGCAGCTGCCAGTGGTACAGCCAGGGCCCATAACCTTTTGCAATAACAAAGGTCATATAAAATGGGTGTTCTTCTGCACAAGAAACACCAAAAAGTGTCCTAAGAACAAGGACAAAAGCACTGATACCAGTCAGTAAGTAAGTTAAAGAAGTGTATAGTAAGATCTCACCTCAGTCTCAAAAACAACATGAGGACTGAGGAAAAAAAGTGAGCTATCATAAACAAGCTAGATAAACTACCTGTGGCTTGGAACTGTATAGTAGTGGAGTGATTGAAAAAGTAGGTAGTTATCATATGTTTTTCTGTGGAGAGGAGATGAAGGTTTGTGTGCATGTCAGCTTCTGCCAAGTTGCCTAAAAAGGAAGTAGTAAGTTGTGCATGCACCAGTTTGCAATTCCAACACACTTTGTTGGTGTCTGGTAGGTCATGCAGTCATTAGCTTCAAGTGTGTTCTCATCATGGCATTTAGGGATACTATGTCATCTATCAGTGTCATTTGGGGGAAGAATCTGCCTGGTGTGGTTGATCCTGACCATATATGTTATTTCTGGCATGGTCTGGCACTCAATGAGTGGTGAGTGAAGTTCTTACCAGAATACACATGTGGGGAGTCTCAAGTGAAGTAAGTAATGAAAGGCATTGCATGCAGAACCTTGCTCATTTGATGCTAATGTTGCCTATGCAAATATCTCATGGTAGGCATTTGGGAGTGAATAATGTGCAGCACTGAAGTATGATTGACCATCATCATCATCATCATCATCATCATCATCATCATCATCATCATCTGGGAATATGCAAGGAGCTCCTAACAGGAAGGCTGTAAATATTGCTGAGCACATGAAAGAAGTTTGCTTTGCTGGAACCCACTCTGATATGTGTTATGAGGCACTTGCTTTGGCACCTTGTAACATGTTTTCTTTTTCCTTTTTTCTATCTTACTATAAGTGTTGTATTAACAACAGTTGTTGAGCATAGCTCCTACTTATAGTAAGGACTCTATCTCTTTTCCTTTATAGTACTACAGTATTTATATACTGAGTTGTGAGTTTTACTCCATAAAGCTTCTTTACATTTTATCTTTTCTCCTATTTATTATAACATTTACTTGCTAAGGACTATTACTATACAATTAGCAAGGACTCATCCTTTTCATCTTTATTTGCTTTTGTTTATCTCTCATTTCACTCATGCTTGTGGCTACATTTACTTTAGCTTACTATGGATGTGTCTCAAGTCACATGACTCCATTGATTGCTGTGCAATCATTGTTGATCTGTGAACCCTATTTACAGTTACTATTTATAAGACTCCAGTTTTGTATAAGTAGTTGAAAGACTGGCAGTCTTAAACCCCAGTCTTGTCAACTTCACAATCTAGGGATTCTCCTATACTGTGCTTGACCTAAGCTTGCTATAATTTCACTTCCTCCTCTAAGAACTGTTGAAGTTATTTCATGCATACTATACCTTTTTGTTCAGTTTCACTCCTTGCATGTACACATTACCTACTTACTATGTACAACACCACATACCTCTACCTTCTCCTTGGACTTTACCTCCACCTGCATGTCCAAGAATCCACACATACTCCAGGACAACACATGTCCCCTCTCCTTATGGTAGTTGTTGTATTCCTTTACTTATACTCCACTTCAATTCTACCCACAACTACTATATAAGATAGACACTTCATACACAACTTCCTCAGATGTCTCTCTACTTGTCTGAGTGAGTACTATTCTCTCCTCCATCTTCTCCTTCTCACATATATCCTGCAGTGTACTCTTACCATGTTGCCCCACCACTCTGTGTTGGCAACTACCTACTCTTGCTACAGCTATGCTAGTTGCTCTCTCCCCTCATGGGGATACATGATGTCAGGCTGCTACTATTTTTCTCTTATTTTTCCTCATTTTCTTTATGTTTCTTATACCTCTATCATCATAGATCTTATAATTGCTCCTGATCTATCAAAGTGATTCTCATGGTCACGCATTCTTCTTGTTCATCTTTATTGGCTGATGATGTGTATGTTGTCCAATCTCTGATTGGCCCATTCTATCTTTAGTTATACTTCCTTTTCTCACTCCTACTGTGCATGCTCACCAATCCTTCTCACACCTGCTGTGGAGTATCACCAATCACTCCCACAGTTACTGCAGAGCCTCAGTCAGCACTTGTGTGTCCTCTCTATTATTAGGTATGACATCATTACTGTACTTTCTCATTCTCTGGCCCTATACTGTACAGCATGGTCTGTGCACTCTTCAGGGTAGTATATATAGCATAGTCCACTTAGTGTTTTCTCCCCAGTTCTGATCATCTGGAATATCTGCTAGGTGCAGTACCTTCTAGTCTCTTTCCTGTCTTATTTAGCTGATTATATATCTGGGATATCTGCTAGTTGAAGCACAATTGTCCTTTTGTTTTAGCCTTTCTTCAGTTGTTTGGCTTGGACATTGCATTGGCCTCACACATGACTCTAATATTATCAATCTTGTTATTTGTCTATGCTTGCCCAAGCCTGTGTGTACAAGAACTAAGTCTAAGATATCTAAGTCACTCTAAGTGTTGCTAAGACATCCTAAACTTGTCACACTGGATCTTCATTGAGTCATTGGTGGTATCATCCTCATCACTATCTCATTCATCCCACTCTTCATCATCATCAAGAACATTTACTATGCTTATCAAGCACACACCAATTACCTTGTTACCAGGGGTATAGTTATCACAAACTTTCCCTAAGACTGTCCAATAGGTGGCTCTTAGCAATATGTAAGTGTGATTAGTGATCCAATGCATGGATATGAATTCAATATGATGAGTTCAGTGGTGGAGGGAATACTGTGAATTATGGGTTGAGCTGTCAATCACATGCTTCAATATGGATGTCATATGAAGCAATATCAGCCAGGCTTAAGCTGAAGATGGGTAAATCCAATGTAGATGGGGTTGGATGAAGCTGGGTGATGTCCATGAATTGTTGACAGGAGTGTGGATGATTTTTGAATATCTTCTATTCAAGAGGCTTATTGATTATCTGCCTTGTGCTAAGAGCAGCCTATTGGATGGTCTTAGGGAAGGTTGTGATTACTATACCCCTAGTAACAAGGTAGTTGTTGTGCACTTGATAACCATAATAAATGTTCTGATAATGATGAATAATGGGATCAATGAGATAGTGATGAGGATGATGCTACCAATGACTAAATGAGGATCCAGAGTGACAAGTTTAGGATGTCTTAGCAACACTTAGGGTGACTTAGAGATATTAGACTTTAGTTCTTAGAGAGTGTTATGAGAGAGTAGTGAGCTTAAGTCAAGTGCAGTATAGGAGAATCCCTAGATTGCAAAGTTGACAAGACTGGGGTTTAAGACCACCAGGCTTTCAACTACTTATACAAAACTGGAGTTCTAAGAATAGTAAATGTAAATAAGGTTCACAGATCAACAATGATTTGCACAGCAATCAATGGAGTCATGTGACTTGAGATGCATCCATAGTAAGCTTAGTTGTAAAGTAGCCACAAACACAAGTGAAATGAGGGATACACAAAGACAAATAAAGACAAAATGGGATGAGTCCTTGCTAATTGTATAGTAATAGTCCTTAGCAAGTTAATGTTATAATAAATAAAGAAAAGATAAAAGATAATGTGCCTTATAGTACTTGGAGCTAAGTTCACACTCTAGTATATAAATACTAAGGTACTATATGTGAGTGCAGGCTTGGGCAGGCTAAGAGAACTGAGGTGATGGTGATGATATTGAGCAACATAGAAGTGGCGGACAACAGGTCTGCAGCAGAGGTAGGAGGCATGAGTGCAGTAGGCACCATGACATGATAGTAGGAGATGCTGCAGGTGAGGTAAGAAAGAGTTATAAGATGTGGGTAAGAGGATACTCACTCAGACAGTGTGAAAGACGTCTGAGGAGTGTGTATAGTAGGGTCTGTCTTATGTAGTGTTAGATAGGTAGGGTTGGAGCAGAGATGGTAAAGTAGAGAACAATGACTACCTAAGTGGGAGGGATGTGTGTCATCCCGGAAATGTAAGTGGAGTGGGAGTTGCTCGGTCTTGTAAGAAGTCCAAGGAGTGTAATGTGGTCATGTATGTGGAGCGTAGCTGAGGGAATAGGTAGTGTGATGATACGTATGAGAGATGAAGTGTAATAAGCTATAAGCTAACACTATAATGGAAAGATAAGTCCTTACTAAGTACAGTGGAGCTAAGCTCACACTTGTAGTAATAATACTATGCTTTACTAGTAGGTAAGATAAGAAAAAGAAAGAAAGAAAGAAAGAAAGAAAGAAAGAAAGATGTTATGAGGTGCCAAGGCAAGTGCCTCATAACACCTTGTCTCCAGTGACATATCATTGCCATAGTCACTCCTTTCTTCCATTTCCTTTGCCTATTCTTTCTTTTGTTCTAAGAACAATAGATTCACATCAACAATATGATAACACATGATGCACAGCACAGTGGTCTCCTAGGCTGGGTCACTCTGCTCAGAGAGGATGGAAGGGGTTAGGTGGGTAGAGTGAGGGCAGAAGCACAAGGAGAAGAAGAAGCACTAGCATTAAGACAAAGTAAGTGTAATAAAGAGTGAGTAGCATGTCCATGCTAGTGGAGGGGATGGAGAAGTCAACTACAGATCAGTGTCCCAGAGAAGACCCTAAGTACTAAAGACTGCCATGCACAGACCATGCTGAGTAATATGTGTGGGGTGTGGGTGTTAGAAGTAAAGAAAAAGTATGTAATTCTAACACAATAGCCCTCACCTATTGTCCCCCCCTGTTGACAATTGCAGCTTACTAATATTCTGTTTCCTTTTTCATCCAATACTACTGTACTCACACACACATACATGTACACATGTCTCACTGTACATATTCTCATGGTCCATGCACTGCCATGACTACTATAAGTAGTAGTGGGTAGCATACTGGAATGATAAGAACTATTCTAGTTCCACTCTCACATATGACCTGTGTTTATCACCTCCCACTGTATTCCATTTCTGCCATCCTTTTGTACATTTCCCCCTTGTGCTATTGTACTGCAGTTGATTGTTCTTTTACTATATATACTACCACACATACACACCCTCACTCCAGCTTTCCTTCTCATCACTGAATATACTTGTGCACCCCCTTCACACTTTTGTGTATCTGATCATGCCCTTTGCATTCTCAGTGTCAACTCACAACACAACACAGAGTCCCTCTGCTGGCCTTCTGCTAAGAGTGGCCTATTGTCTTAGGGAAGTGTAGTTTGAATACTCCTGGTAATGATCATGTTGATGAGGATATGTCTAATGTGCTGAAATTGGGGCAGTGTGGTAAACAAGAGATTGATCATTGCAAGACACAGATAGGCTTATAAGCCAGTAAAGAGAAAGAGCCACTAAAGGACTATAGTCCTATGAGATGTGTACCAGATGTTAGAGAGTACACAGAGGAAAGGGAGAGTTGCATAGAGCAGGTATGTCAGAAGAGAGGAAAGAGAGTAGAAGAAATACTCACCTCAGCAACATGCAGAAGTGCTGAGGTGAGATGATGATGAGGTAAAGAAGATATAGTAAGAGCAAGACAGAGTTGAAGAGGAGCTCAAACCATAAAGAGAAAAAGGAATAAGGATATAGAAGTATGTCCAGCATCCTAAGATAGGTAAAAAAAATCAACATAATGATGATATGTCAGGACTGACAAACCTACAATGGGCATCATAGCAAATGTCTTGCAATCCCAACTTATCCCTGCCTCCTTAAGAGGACTTGATGGGAGCTGCCTTGGAACTAAGCCAAGGGATGAGGGATCTCAGCCAAGTAGAAGGGGTGGAACCAGCTGTAACAAGCTGGGGTCTATTCACTATACTACCTATCTACTTACAGTACTGGAACATGCACACAGACCAGGTGCAGTAACTAAGGGCAAGTCAAGCAGTAAGTAAAGTGCAGCAGCTGTGAGTATACTGCTGACAGATGCACAGCATCTGTGGGAACCACCTCCCATGAGGAAACAGTAAGGACTGTGATAAGATAGAGGATTAGATGTAGATCAGATAAGATGAAAGATAAGATGATATAATCTAATCATATCTAAAAGGAAACATAAAAGAAAGTAAAAGAAAAGAAATAATAATGGCAGGGAATAAGGTCAGCAATAGGAGTCTGACATGATGATGATGAGAGGGATCTGTGAGGTGCACACTGAACAGCAAAGCCACAACTGCAAGAGAGGATAAAGGAGGAGACAATACATGCTGGTAGGTGGATATCCCAGATGTGTAAAGCTAAGGAATACATGCTATGGAACTACAGTATATATAGTAGTAGAATTTATGGTAGGTATATGTTAGAGATTACAGTGATGTGTGATAGCAAATGTGCAATGGTGCAACAGCACAAATAGCATGATGCTCCACATGGACCTCTTGCAGGACTCAGGGACAATATGGACAGACCCTACTTATGGAAAATTTTCCTTCACACAGTTTTCTTTCCCCTCAGTTTTCTATGAAGAGACTGAGGTCAGTACTTACTCTCTATGCCATTCATCTTATATGTTATCTCACTATTTCACCTCTAGAATATTACACTCTTCATTCTACAGTCAGCCACACTCTTTCCAAACAGCCTCCTTCAATAGTATAGTCCTGGCAATTGTTATCATGTAAAGTTCAGTGCAGTGGTCACCTAAGCCAGGTCACTCCAAACAAGGAGGATGAGGGGCAGGCATGAATCAAAAGAGAAACAAGGGAAAAGCAAAGATGTTGTCAGATGTTGGACAAGACTAGAATTATATTCTTGTTTTGGTGTAGTAGAATAGTTATAGTAATAGTAGCAAGGTAAGTGTATTAAGTAAGAATTGCATAGCAAGACATGAGAATAGGTGCAATGATATAGAGGGTGAAAGAGTGAAAGCATAAGAGTGACAGAGTAATGTTTCAAGGCACTTGCTTTGGCACCTCATAATGATGATGAGCATCATGCACACATAGCATTGGAAAATGACCATCAGTGACATCAGGTGAATACAGTGACATTAACATGCCACACACAATAATCATCCAGTCACATCAATTGTGCATTCATTTCACTTTAATGCTGGAATAGAGGACTGGGTTCAGCTGATGAGGAGCAGGACTGATAGGATGTATAAGCTGAGGCTTGATCAAGGTAACCCCAGAGTCATGAGTCATGAAGTCAGCATTTGGTGTGATTGGCACTTTCCCTTTTTCTCTCATCCTTTATAGTATGATACTCTATTTTGTTCATGTCCAGACTCCACTTCATTTCCAATTATCCCTATGATTGACCCTGTGTTGTAAAATTTCTGTTTTGTTTTGTTGTGCTCCAGTCTTTGAGCTAGACTTGTATGTAGATGGTGCAGGTGAAAACAGCATGATGGTGAAGGCAACAGATGGCCTATTCAGATGGGAGCAGAGTCAGAGGGTGGTGAGGGTGGCATGGTGGCAAAGATGAGGTACATGGTGATGAAGAGGTAGTAGTTTTGGTAAAGATGTTGGAATTGCAAACTGGCACATGCATGACTTACTACTTCCTTTTTAGGCAACTCAGCAGAAGCCAATGTGTGTGCAAACTTTTGTCTTCTCTCCACAGAAAAACTACCTACTTTTTCAATCACTCTGCTACAATATAGTTCCAAGCCACAGGTAGTTTATCTAGCCCATTTATGATATCTCACTTTTTTTTCCCTCAGTCCTTGTGTTGTTTTCAAGACTGAGGTGAGATCTTACTATACACTTCTTTAACTTACTTACTGACTGGTATCAGTGCTTTTGTCCTTGATCTTAGAACACTTTTTGGTGTTTCTTGTGCAGAAGAACACCTGTTTTATATAACCTTTGTTATTGCAAAAAAAGACTGGTGCAGACAGCACACAGAAGGCAAAAAGAGAGATGTCTGCTTGTGAGCACAGGTATGAGCCAACGAGTAAGAGAGAAAAGCAGGTGGTGAGGATGTAGTAAAAAGTGGTGCGCACTAGGGCACAGAGTGGGGAGATGTGGTAAGATATTGTATAATGCCTTAGAGCTACAGAAAGTGGGGGGTGTAGTATAAGTAGTGCACTCTGAACTGAGTTCAGGCGGAGTGTAAATGTGGGGTTGTAAGTGGGGGTGTAGTATGTGCTACACAAACGTGGTTGTAGTGG
>QLPN01003823.1:0-29607 GCA_003314395.1 Albatrellus ellisii
CGAGATATCCATCCAGTAGCACATTCCCAATGCTTACTAGTACTGATGACAATGATGATGCTATTCCATATATAGCTTAATATGATGTAAACATATTGTATTATACTGTACACCCTACTGATTTGGATGTTGGTGTAGAAGCACTGCTGGAGGCACTGGCGCTTGCCAGAGTCTTCGCCGCGATGGCTACCCCTTCAGTTTGACTTCTTCGACTTCCCTTGAGCTCCTGCGATAGCCCCCTATGTTGAATCGATCGCTGATCTAGCAGCCTTCTTCGCCGACCAGTTTTTCGCTGGAGAAAGAGAGGAGAGAGATATGATGATACCACACTGGGTGTAGTGACTTTCTTAGTGGCATGCTCGGATGCAGTCCGCGGCACTGTCTGTGGGCTAACGCGGAGCTTGTGATTACAGAGAGTGTGCCAACTAAACGCACTTGCTAATATAACTGTTGTATCTTGGGCTGTCGAGCTCGCTCCATTCACTTCCCATCCTTGTGGTTTTCGCCATAGGCTGGGCCTACAATTTGATATTTAGTAGACACTTAAATACGGTGTATGTATGGAAACACGCTCTTAGCACATTTGCAAGAATTTTTCCTTTCTTCTTCGTCTGCGTGGTGCCCGTATTTCAACAATAAGTTACTACTAGTATTGTACTGTACTGTACTGTAACTTTCATCGGGAAGAAACAATGGTGCAGCCTTGCATAAATAACCCTGCTCTGAACGTAGTTGAGCCACTCGCTCGTAATGCATACGTAACACATGAGTATCATCAATTTGCAATTTTTTTAATCTCAGCGAATCGCGGCATATAGATCTTAAGGAATCACTGGGCGGTGTCTAAATGGGATCCAAGTCCATCTTGCTTTTACAGTCGTCTACAAAGTGATAGACTGGACCTCGCCAAAGTCGTAGAGTACTGGCGAATATACGCCGTAGTACCAGACGCTATCGCATAACTCCGAGCATTGATATCATTTCGGGTCCGCTTTATCAGCTGTAGCGGGCTTAAAAACAAGACTGGTAAGTTATGAGCTTTTCACATATACTATGCCGGTATACCCAGTTTAGAGGGGAGGTTGATGTTCGTATGTCTCCACACTCGGAGCAGCTGCCAGTTATCTGGCAGATGTGCTACGTCATACGGGGTACCCTCTCAATGCCTATCGGAGCTGAGCGCCTTGCAGCCGTAGCGTAGCTCGTTAGTGAGTAATTAAGGGTTGAGTCTTGTGTTTTCAGCTCTCCACCACCAATAAGTAATCTCCTATTTGGTCAGAAGTCGTCCAGGATCTGCTGGCATTCAATGCGCCACTCACAGCGCCGTTTCGGAATCAGGTGCATCAATTCTGAAACTAGGATCGTGTACACGCGGATTACACCTGGCAAACGTCTCTGAAGTCCATCACCCCACAGCCGAACAGAGAGCCTATCCTGCTCTCAGCACCCGCTTGCACCATTCTGAGGCAATGCACAGTGCTTGCTGCTACTTCTCTTATTTATATTTTTTGCAAAAAGAGTTTGTAGCATAGAAAATACATCCTCTTTTGTAATACCATTTTCATTCTAAGTACAACTTGCCAAAAAATGCTGCAACTCATGGACCTCTCAATCTCACCAGCTCGGTCATTTCCGGTTTATTGGCCTTAGCACCTTATCGGGGTTCTGTACCGTGCGACGCAATGTATCTATATGAATTAGATGCGATATCATTATTCCCATTCGTTGACTTGAAACTCATCACAGACGAACACTAAACTACTAGTATATTTCATAATGCAAAGCCATATATGGCTATTCATTGGGAGAACATCAGCAGGCGGAGAATCTCCGGTCCTGCCCCACTTAGTCTCCATCCATGCGCGTCTGTTGTCGTTCGTATATGCATATTTGCACGGGCGAACAACTTGACAGGTAAATTGATCAAGGTGGTTTCCCTCCCTGTAGACGTATTTTCCATTTGTTCTTATCTGACCAGTGGCCTCACAATCTGTTGCAGCGTGGTCAACCCGCTGAGCCTCCTTCCCAACACGTGCCAGCTGTGTCCTTCAATCTCATCCATCTCTTGACTCCACTATTCAACTAAGAGCTTTAGAGGCGCCGCTCATCCTCATACTTAAGATGGGTTTCTATCCGCTGCGTTTCATCCAGTTGCTCTCTCGCCAATTTCTCAACTTCCTCGGCAAAAACATTCCAAGTGAAGGCATGGAGCTCCCATTCCCTTACTCCAAACCCATCCCAGTCGAGCTATGGGAGGAATTGGTGGTTAAACTCTACACTTCAGTGGACCCTCACGAAGGCAGTCACGCCCGTAACAATATGGAGCAACTCAAAATCCTCGAGCTTCGTCAATTTAAAGAGCCAAATCGTGCGGAGCATGAATATGTTGTTGCAAAAGTCAATTCACCGGCGTCCGCTAGGTACCTGTGCATCGAACGCTCCCGCGGAAATCCGAATAACGGGAAGGATACTCAGCAAACCGGCAGGGCAGAGAGCGAGCAACAAGCTGCTTGTAATCAATCGTCGCACTCTTTACACCTTGTGTCGACATCTGCATCCTCACAGCTCTCGAGCAAGTATGACGCCTCGGACCAAGTTTCCACCACCAATGGCTGGCCCCCCGCCAAGTCAGTTGAGAAAATGTTGTTCAATAGCACTTGTTCGCGCGGGCCCATCCTCCTCGATCTCGTTCTACTCGCCAAAATCGTTACTGAGGAGAATGCCCATTACAATATCTTCAAAAATCATTCAAGCTGCTACTGGTATGCGGGTATCATCATGGACGTTCTTGATACCGCATTCCCCCCAGCGTTGTCGGGGCACGACAACAATGATAAACCGAGTCAAGCGCGCGGGACATGGAAGAACATCCGAGTTTATAGGACCAATGAGGAATTGGTCACTAAAATCAATAGATCCTTTCAAGAACGTCGAGAAAATATTAAAAAAATGGTATGCATTTCAGAGTAATTATATCAACTTGTACATAGTGCTTACACTGGCCAATCCTCCAGATCGAGAACGCCACTATCGAGACCGCAGATGTCTTGAATATGCCAGCGAAAGTACAAGAGGCAGAGAGGGAGAGAGACAAGGCAAAAAAGGAGAGAGATGAGGAGGTGAGGAAAAGAGAGGAGGAGGTGAGGAAAAGGGAGGAGATTGAGAGGAGAGGAGAGGAGATTGAGGGGAAGTACCAGTTGCTCTTGCAGTCTCGGGCTGCTATAAACTGATGTCTAGCTGTGTCCATCGCCTCCGATTTCTCGTGCTGTCCATATTGTTTTCGTGCTTTCGAATTGTTTTCCCAGCACCTTATGCCACTTCACTTGCCCATAGGATCCACCACATGCTACTCTGCAATGAACGTACAAAACTGATGAAAATGACAGCGTACACATGACGGACACCATTCGGTGTTTATTCTCTAGCTCTAGGCAGCGGTAGTCCTTCATCTCGTGTATGCATTACTAGTCGCACTATGATTGAATTGCAGCATCACAGACCCCGTGAATATAGAGGACAAGGATAAACAAACAGGAAATATGTACTCCGCAACTCCGCGACCCTTGGCTACTTGAGACGACATGCCGGACACCGTTCGCGCCGCAGCGCCGGCCTAGTAGCAGCGACCTAAGCGCAACCATCCCCCACCCAGCCCAACGGCTCCGGGTGTTTTGCTTGTTCTTGTCAAGTTCCTTTACAGGGCAGGGCCCGGCAGGCGTACAATGCTGCACCTTTCAGTCACATATTGCATGTTTAGCTGTCGACACCCGCATTTCTTGTCATGCACGGAGTTCGATTTGGCCCGAGTCGTGAAGCGCCTGCAGGTAGGAACGACCCAGAAGTGCGAGTGGAGTGAGGGCTATAGCCACTTTGCGGCGGCGACCGTGGAATGTTAACCACTCATTCTAGGAGATAGGGACTCATCACTTAGGGTGTCATCGTGTCTGTAAGCACACAATTTCGTCAGATAGCGCTGGTACACACACTCACACTGGAACCTCAGATGCACGATGAGATGGATAGGTAGAATATCGTACAGATGGTAATCATACTACATGGAACAGGCGCTGCGAGGCGTCAAAAAAGAAAAGAGAGAAAGGCAACTAAAGCACAGCCAGCAAGGATATGAATTTACTGTGCTCACTGCCTGTTGTTCTCTAGCAGCAACCTTCACCCAACCTAGCCTCATATGCTTCCCCTGCCCGCACACATAGTCACGGACATTAATACACACTGCAGCGAGCGTAGCAGATTCCTGATAGAGGGATTACGACGCGCGTCTGCCGCTGCTGGATGCATGTCAGGACAGCGAGAGCCCTAGCTCGATTGTGAGCACCCGCAGAATCACGAGCGAGGGAGCTATGGGAGATGGGAAGAGAGTGGAGGGCATGAGACAGGGCAGGGGGTTGTTGTGTACATTCCTAGTCACGTAATTGCGCCCGACCGTTTCTTCGACTTCCTGCGATGGCTTCCTGTGCCGAATCAATTACTGATGCATAAGCCTTCTTCGCAGAGACAGGCGAGTAAGCTAAGAACGAACCCTCTAGGTCGAGAGGATGAGACGTCTAGGGACCTACTGTGACAGCCCTGCAATGGTCCCTGGATGACTCCTTGGCGCACGGGCAGCACAGTAGCGCTGATCGAAGCAGAAAGGGCCAGGTTTCGAAACCTTGAGCAACCTAGTCTCCGTCCAAGTGACAAGATTCCCCAGGCAAAAAGATAACCTGCACGGTGTCAGAAAACGAGGTGGACATGATCTAGTAATAAGCGTCGCCAAAGATACCTGGGGCGGTAGATTAGCCTAGTGTAAACATATATTTAAATTAGCGGCAGCTGGTGTATCTGAAATCTCCGCGTTCAGCGAACACTCAGCGCTCAGCGCTCAGCCCCAACTGTTCCGCTCCACCGCACCAGTGCAAATGTTAAATGTCACCCATGCCGACGACCAAAATAATCCGTGGTCGAGCAGGGTACCTTGCCACGTGCGTTAGACAAGCCTGTCAGAGGGGCCTTACTGCCGTACCTGTGTCTGTTAGCGTGTAGTCCATACACAGGTGCGCGCATTCATAGTAGCGACAACCCAGCAGGCATTTATTTTGGCATCAGTGTGCCTTCATTCGGTGTCGCATTCGCGCTATGCGCCACTCGCACACTGAGTTTTCATATGAGGTAGAGAGACCCCGAGATGAGGACATACATTCACGTCAAATTGTTCAATATGGGAGAGTTAGCCAATGTTGCGGGCTTTGTCATAACCGACGTACCCGGATTGCTCATCATGCATAGCCAAATCTGGTAAATTTGGATTGGATCCACTACATTGGGCCATACAGCTGGTGAGTCAGCGGTGACTGGAACAAGTTGATTAATCACAACAAGTGCTGAAGATGGCTGTCATTCCGGGTTTTGGCTAAACTCGAACGACTGTCTTCTGGTTAGGTCAGGAACGGAGACTAAGTACTATCATTACCGGGGTAATGCAAAATGATTTCATCCCCAAATCTTTATTCCTCTAGGTGACATTATCTGTGACACTACTGAAACATAGGACCATGTATTTTGTGGGAAAGAATGTGCTCATGAGCTTCAGAAAGTCAAAGAAGGGATGTATTCTGCACTGTGTCAGGCTCTCAGCAGGTAGGGCATGCAACTTTCTCTGAACACTACTCTTTTTTCATACAGAATAACTGTACATGTATCTATCCTGCCATCAGGTGTGATATGAGTGTTGAGATGAAGAAATCCTAACAAAGTGATATATCTGAATTCAGATTCTTTCTATTGTTATTTTGGTTGACCAACATATCCCCTGTTGTATTTCCAACTCTGCGGGCATCTCTTATACCATTTTAGGCCAAGCGGCAGAGACCATATTAGATAAGGCCGGGAATCGCACCCGACGTACCGGGGAATGAATGCATTTACGCACACTGGTAAGGAAGCTCCGCGGTCAGCCACGGAGACTGGTTCCCCTGGTCGCTGTTGGGTGTGACAATCCATGATAGATATTAGGTCATGATAGTATTGGGCACTAAATTCCCCGCTCCATTTTCAGCCCCTCCCCTGCCATTGGGCCAGTGTCCGCTTCTGCCTCCGCCTCCGACTTGCATAAAAATACGCCCCTACAGTATGTTGATTCTCCTCCTATCCCTTATAGAAAATTTCCAGAATAATCAGCAGATGTCTTCATTGAATTTTAATGTCCTGGCAATGTCTTGGCAATATCCTTATGAGGCGATGCGCTAATTTTGTTTTGAAGTAATTGGACTATAACATCCCCTATTTCCGTCTTACACATGAACATTGCCAGTAGGATTAACCACGATACTACAATAGTACTATCATATAGTTTACTTTCCAAACTTTACAATTATATACATATATAGTACAATTGTACGTAAGGCCAGTACAATGCATATGGGCCGCTGCGACCCTGTCATCGTTGTCCGTAAAAGTTGCTACCCGCCGTCGTTATCTGCTTATCGTTGTCGTTCTCATTATTCACTCTAGTTACCATCATCCGCAGTCATCGGTCCTTGTTCAGTCGCCAGACGCCCTCAGTTAGTCTCGTGCTCTCGTTTTGGTGGCCCGAATCGTTGTTACACGTGCGTTAGGGAGAGATTAACTAGCATGGGTAAACTTGCGGGCAGTTTGGCCTCTGGTGATTGTCGTAGCGGCGGCATGGGTGAGAAGGGCACATGAGGGTGTCAGTAAGGCAGCGCGAGCTGGAGTAGCAGTAGCGAGCGGGCAGATGAGCTTACTCTGTACATTTTGTGTACATACTGGTCGCTTTTTGTGGAGGGCTAAGAGTTGAGGAGGGCTGGCGGCGGCAACAGAGAGCGAGAGCAGAGCCATGGAGTATTGAGTGCGTACGACGTATGAAACAAGCACGCCTGGGTTCCTTTCATGTTGGCCATGCTGCACACTTGCTGATGCCGACGGCTGACTCGGAGGATCCGGGTGGTCATGTGGTGGCCGCAGAGGAAAGTGGCAGTAGCTGACGCGCACCCAAATTGCACATATGGTGCTTATTTTATGCCCCTGGTGCATGCCGGCCAGATAACGGGTGGGTGAGGTGACGGCGGGAAACAGCCAATGCACGAGCACGCACAAAAGCATGGAGTCATCATCAGCTTGCTCTGTGCCTCTTGTACATGCTAATCTGGCGGCGGGCAGTGAGGCAGCTGCGGGTGGGCGGTGAGGCGGTAGTGCCAGCATAAGGCCTGTAAGCAGACTGCTGAGGATCATGGCCATGCGCTTTGACGGCCCCAACCGTTCTCGGCCTTTCTATATGCTTTACGATCGTGTGCTCGAATGCTTTGGCAGCACCTAGACCACCTCTTTGATATTTCTTTCTTTACTATACTAATCTCTAATTCATTAGTGGATGCTTTGGCTTCAGCCAGGCTTAACACAACACAACACAACATACATCTCTACTACTGTATAAAAGGAGACTGGGGTGCCCCTCTCCTCAGGCATTATGCAGGTATCATGCAGATACTATGCAGTCCAGAACACACCGCTCTCTACCTCCTGTACACCACACAGTCTTAATCTCATTTACTTTTTTCCTCTCTTCTGTGTTCAACCTGCTACTTGTCATTGTGCACATCTCTCATTGATGTCATTTCTCTTCTATTATCTTGGACTTGCATAGAGGTCCTCAAGCTTCCACATATTTGGAGCCCACCCTTAGAGATTATTAGTCTGCTTTTTTTTTTTTCTTGGCATATAAAGCATATAGAAAGGCCAAGAACGGTCAGGGCTGTCAAAGTGTACGGCCATGATCATCGGCAGCCTGCTTGCAGGCCTTACACCAGTAGGAGAGGTGAAGACTCAGAAGAAGAGTGCAGTATTGTGGCTGGTTGCAGATGCCCGCATCTCTTGTCACGAACGGGATTATATGACCGCAGTCATGAGGCTTGGACGGGTGCCAGTGGAAAGAGGTGCGAGAAGAAGGGGCCAGGGCTACCTGCCTCCAAGTTGCAGCGGTCGCGGAACACTGGTCACTCACAGAAAAGGCGAAACAACAACTCGAACTGGCTATTAGCACACAATGTCATAAAGTTACACATACACGCTCGAACTGAGATATGCATCTTACACATATTGTATACTGACCCGACCGATGAGTAAATAAGAAATAATTCAGAGAAAAGTGAAGAATAACAGGGTTGGATAACTGACAAACTACTTCGTATCCACCAGCAGCACGTTCAAGCCCGTCTTCTTTACCCATTCCAGCGGCATTCGCTTGCCCGAGCGTTTGCCCGAGCCGCGCACCTGCCGCACAAGGCTGGTCCGACTCGGATGCATGACTGTCTGAAGCGCGGCCTGTCCCTGCCCGCGCACATTGACGTAATCGCAGATATTGATGAATGCTGTCGACTTTAGCAGCATCTTCGCCTGCCGCAGCGAACGGGGCAGGTTCTCCACTGGAAAGTACGACGCGTGCGTACCGCTACAGGATGCGTTCCCAGTAAGTGGTATTCCGAGCTCAATTATGAGTGCTTGTAAAAGGATAAGTGAAGAACCATTATTTCCCGCTGCTGGTGGGTTGGCAAGGACACTGTGGCAGAGGGGTGAGCGTGCCATGTAGAGGGCCTGAGCCAGGGCATGGGATGTCCTGTACGTACCCCGTCATGTAATCACGTGCCAAAATAAGTGCGACCGTTTCTTCCCGGTCGTCCGCATGGTTACGCTCGCCAAGGCCCACTGACCCGGAAATCGGTGTCGACGCGTTTGAGGCTGCACTTGACCTCGTTTTCCTCAACATCACCGGAGAGCTCGGGGTAGCCCCTTGTGGCGAACGGGTCAAAGCAGCCTTCTTCGCCGACCTGTCTGTCGGTGGGGAGGAAGGCGGGGAAGGATAAGTCGTCGGTGGGTTCGCTGTGGCGGCTGCCTTCTGAGCGATCTTCTTGGCCTTGGATTGTCTCAGAGAGGACTTCCCGGAGCTTGTGCTCAAAGACAGCGTAGACAAGGCCCCTACCAGGTCATCTGTGGCCGCCGTCGTGGGCTGGGAGGCATTAATGACAAGGAATTCGTCATCAGAATGGGAGGATCCAGAAAGGACCCTACTGTTCATCGGTGAGACGAGCGACTCATTGTACGGGCTAAATACTATAATATCGTCTGAGCCAGAGTCGTCGACCCAGCTGGAGTCCTCCGGGGGAAAAGAAAACGAGCTAAGAGATGATATCGACTGTGTCATGACTGAAGTGATGATAGGGGGTGAGATGATATGTGTGCGGACAGAGGAATGCAGGGAAAAACTGGTTATGTCCGTTGCTTAGATGATGGAATATTATCTATGTCGAGGAATAAATAAGGGTCGATTGGAAACTGAGAACATGTGTCTTACTTGTGGTGGTTAAACGATGCTACGAGGAAAACGGGGGGAAGAAAAGGTAGAGAAGAGGAAGGGACGAGGAAGAGAAAGGAGGTTACTTACTAATGGGAGAGGTTGCCACTTATCTAATCTCCCTAAACCCCTTTTCGATTTGGTTTCAATCGTCATCAGTTCACTGCCGACCTTTACAGCAATTCCTAACTCATCGGCACCCAGTCATGCGTGTATAAAGACATTCATCAATGTCTCACAACATGATGAAATTGGCCTAGTCGCTGTCCAGTCATCCCTGTCTCATTCATGACAGGCGTTCTTCCCAATAGGCAGACAGACAGACGCGTTGTTGAAGAGTGTTGTTATAGGGACTCGTGCTCATTGTGTAGCCTGGAATAATCAATGACCTCGCGATGACACCTTTTCGGATCAATCTCACTGACAGTGCCCCAACAGTTCCCAGGCACCAGCAAGTCGCCGAAAACAAGCACGCAGATTGAGTCGTGAGAACAGGTGCTAAAATACACCGCAACATTCGGTAGCTCATATTATCCGAAGGTACATCAATGCACAAACATGAGAGAAGAAAGTGACGCGCAGAGTCATTATTTTGACAGGAACAGTGGAGGGACCCACCCACCAACAGCAGCTAACTTCGGACTGAGAAGCCTGTGGTTTTCACGAGCAGATCCTCCAGTACACTGCGCTGTTCCCGAACCCCGCGACCGCGACCTGCTCGACCTCCACGTTCTTCTTCCACACGCCCCCATGCATATCTTTCACCACGGGCGCCCTGGTCTTCATCAGCATGAACCGGTTCCCGTCTGGTCGCACGAGCGTCGTAGGCACGGCAATGCTCGTACGCTTCCCGTTGCCTAGCTGATAGTCATAGTTCGTGCCCCACACGAAGAGGTCCTTCCCCCCACCGCCAGGGCCCGCCTCCCCGAGGGTGTCGAGTGTGAGTAGAACGTGCCCATCAGGTGAGATGGAAAGCTTCTGCGGCACGATCGGCTGGAGGCTGTTCGTTTTTCTGGAGACTGGCATGCACCATTAGCCAATTGCACGAGATTGGAGGTGGAGCGACGAATACCTACACTCTGCAAGGCCGCTCACGCTCTTTGTGCGCACGGGCACGCCCTGCGCAGTGCTGAAGAGCGCATTTCCAAGCCCTCCATATTGTCCGTTTCCGCACGAGAGCAGATCGATGCTGCGGACGGACGAGCTGTCGATCCTCTCGACAGTAAAGAACGCCAAATCACCGCCTGCATACAGATGTGTGCACACCGTGCGCGTCCCGCCGGGGGTTGCCCTCGATAGCACGACCTCAGTGGGCACCGTGATCGTGTCAAGAACAACATTCCCTCCTAGACCAATCTGACTGTAAACATAATTCAGCACATTTACCAGTTTGGATGTCGATATAGCAAAGCATACCCATATTCGTTTGCGCCCCATCCAAGCACTCTCCCCATGTCCGTTTTCACGAAGCTACTGCGGCCTCCTGCTGCAATCTGGTCCACTCGAACACCCTTCAGGGCTGGAATCTCGAACAGCTTGTCGCAGAATCTGATGTTCTCGTCGTTCACTCCAGCCAAGTTTTCTGATACTGGCAGCAAAGTGGGCAACGAAGACGAAGAAGACGACGATAATAAGGAGGGCAGCCGCGCAAGGCGCGAAGATTTTGCATACGGGTCCGCCACAGCCCTCGGCGTCAGCTCCACCTGAAGACGAGATGCACTGACATTTAAGGCAGGATCTGCGATGTCGAACTTGCGGAACCCAAGCTGGCCGTACGAGTTCGCATTTTTCGTGATAGGATGTGCGAACGTGCGTCCGGACGACGTGAGTGCGAGTAGGTGGTCGCGGCCTGCCGAGATAGATACGAACCTGATCCGGACAAGAATTGTCAACTACTCGATAAAGTGAGACACATACAGTGCACATACTTTTCTCCCCAACCGAGTGCATGCGCGGGAACAATTTCTGCGAAATCAGTTATGGCCTCTTCTCCCCATAGCCATCCTGTACCCCACAACGGGCCGCTCGGAGGCGTAGGAGTGCCATGCGGAGGCTCGCCGATCACAGCCATGGAGGACAGGACGTACA
Source organism: Albatrellus ellisii (assembly GCA_003314395.1). Classification (NCBI taxonomy): domain Eukaryota; kingdom Fungi; phylum Basidiomycota; class Agaricomycetes; order Russulales; family Albatrellaceae; genus Albatrellus; species Albatrellus ellisii. The sequence continues at coordinate 11,453 of QLPN01003823.1, forward strand.
CCCGCCCGGACGCAGATAGCGCAAATATACGGGAGTCTGTGACCTGCACGCGCACGATATTCTACTTGCACCCGTACTGAGTCAGACCTGGGGCTGGCGCAAAGACGTTGATGCGCCGAGTGAAAGACGCACCTTGCCACGCAACGTCAGCGCTGGCCTCCTATCCCGGATGTTCGGGCGCGACTCCCCAGGGCCAAAGTAGCCGTCGCCCCACTGATACACATCGCCCCGCACATCTACACATACCGCATGCGAAGCGTGCAGCGCCAGGTCCCGGAGCGCGACGTCCTTTAGAAACGACACGGCTACAGGCGTGCGGATAGTGTCCCCGGCCGAGATATCTGGAGACAGCACATGGAATCTGCCACGACAGTGTTTCAGTGCAGAGCGCAGATAGCGAACAAGAGAGAGTAAACTGAGGACACTACTTACTTGTTGGACCCCCACACCAGTAGCTCCAGCCTCCCGTCCGCATCCTCTACTTTTGGGATGGTAGGAAGAGCCTCTGACGCTCTCGTAGCATCTGCCAGTTTGCTCTTGGACGGCGCGTCGCTGTGCATGACAGAGGGGCGCAGTAGATGCGCACCTACGACAGCAGTGGATATGAGGAGAAAAGCACCTCCCCCCAGCACTGCTTTCGATCCTTTCAATCTTGAGCCCGAGGCATGGGAGTACAATCTGTGCCATGCCCGTGATGTCACGACATTGCCGGCTTTACGCAGCATATTGGTCTGGATAGAAAGAATGGAAAGACTGGAGCGAGTGTGCGTAAAGTTGCCTGAAAGACCATAAAGTAAATGTACGAACGCTTCGTGACACTGGGGGCTAAGCTCGCGCGATGGGCTGCAGTGCAAGCCTGAGCGAGATCGGGAGAGGAGTATCACGTGGCTAGATTCTAGGAATTGCCTCCGAGAACATAGCATTCACTGTTACAACATTCGCATACGTATTGTCCAGGATAGATCTCTACACGGAAACCACACAGAATGAGAAAATAGTATATTTAAACTAATACATATCCAGCACAAGTTCAGACCCATTGCATTGTGAACAAGAAAACAGAACATATAACTCTGGGAAGAACCCCATGAATGAATTCAGGCTAACGTCGACTCGCATCGCTCAAATATCTAGGTTCCTGCCATTCCACCTATTTCGATACCTGTCAGCCTTAGCTTTGCCTACAACAGTGACAGAAAAGCACCAACCAGTCTCATGATATTCTCGTTGCCATTATCGCTCACCGTCCGCACCACGCTCCCCTCCTTGACGCTCGGCACGTTCACATACCGCGCCACGCTCTCCAGCTTGCCCACATCGACGCCGTACAGCGCCGCCATCCGCGCGACCTCCTCCGCCGAAGCGGCATGCTTGCGCTCCTCGAGGAGGTCTGCCAGCGACGCCGCCAGCAGCCTGTTCCGCGGTGTCTGCGCCCCGGATGCCTCGGCCTCAGACTGCGTCCGCGACCTGTACATCTGGTTCAAATGTTCTGCCTGCCTCAAGCGCACATCGTCAGTCCGACCCTCCCCCACGCGGGGCATCACGCACCGGCCGCATGCCCTGCATGTGGTGGTCGACGCGCACGGGCCCGAGGCGGGTCAGGTTGGCCAGTAGCTGTGGGTCCTGTGCGTCTTTTAGGATAGCTGAATGCAATCCAGCATGTAATTAAACGTGTGCATATCGCACTGAGGAAGCCATTCGCGACGCACCTTCGTCCTTGGTCTCGCTCGCAAGTGGTCTCTGCGCTGCATCTATCCGCGACGCCTCATCTGGAGCTGGTGTCCTCGCGCCTGCCCACGAAGGGGGTGGTTTTGCACGGGTTTTGGGCAATGTACGGGCTATTTTAGACGAAGCAGAGCCCATAATTTTTATGTGCTGATGAGTTGTGAAAAGAGTAAGGGTGTGTATGTCCCAAAGACAAAAGGAAGCAGAACGCCGCCACGGATTACCGATGACGTCGCACTTGTCACGTTGGTGCTCAACCTCTTAAGACTACACAATTTTACCTAGGCACTCCTCGATTGAACAGAAAATAGAGCGTTAGGATTCATCTATGAGCTTTCAATGGCCATTTGGTACAGCCCTCCGTATGTATACAGTTTTTCAGACGAGGCTAGAAGCAAAGAAGACGAAAACAAAAGATAAACGAGCATCAGAAAAGGGAAAAGCCAGCCAACCAGCATCCGGTAACGACAGCGCTATGACTTTCGTCCGATGATTTGTACTATGTCCTTTCAAGAAAAATAAGGAATGTGGCAGGGTGTTGCGTGTGGGGGTATAAAAAGCAGGGGCATTCATGCGGAAAGAACCATAAACCCAACAAAGGTAGCAGGTGAAAGGGAGAGCAAGTGGGTGTTATGAACGTGATGGCAGACAAACCAAATGGATGCAAGAGAGCGACATGGTAGATATTAATCATGCACAGCCGGCGAAGGGTGTTGTCGTTTAGGCGTGGAAGGCGCCCATGTTTGTAGTAGGTGGGTTCTGTTGGTACATTTGATACATGTATGCTTGGTACACCTGGGGAGGTACGGATTGCGGTGTCATTGCGGTGTATGAAGGTTGTCCCATGCCAAGGATATTGCCAGCAGACGTCAGGCTGGGTGATTGCGTGCCATATTGCACGGACGTCATAGGAGCGGGTGAAGAAGGCACCATCGACAGCATGCCGCCGTTGCGACGCTGAGTGTTGCCTCGCGGGCTGTTCATGTCAGGTGAGCGGAGGCCGAATGGATTAAAGGGATCTGTCGAGGGGGAGAATGCCGATGCAGTATTAGATGTACGTCCACGAACCGGTGGGGTGTTTTGTGTGTTATAGCCAGGATCAATGGAAAGCTGTGGAGGCCCAGCTTGCGGGTTTTGGCCGCCCATCTGGAGGGCTGCCATCATGGACGCCAGGTTCTGATCATGAGTGGAATAGCCAGAAGGCAAACCAGGCATGCCGTAGGCAGTAGGCGAATTACCAAGCTTGCCCTTCGAGCTGGTTGTCGTAGAAGCATTGGGATAAGAAGGCTGGAAGTTAGGAATCGGAAGGCCAACTTCTTCAATCAGACGACGATATGCCTGAGTGGCGATGACTTTGAGCTCAATGAGGACGCGTTTCGTGGCCTCGATGTAAGCGGGTCTCTTGGCCGGGTCAATGAAAGGACTGGTGAGAATTTTGTGGACAACAGCGACACCGTTCACCTGGTCTCCCAGCACATCGGTGAGGACGTGGTCACCAGGAGATTGAAAGAGCGCCTCGACGATCTGGGCGGATGCCTGCGACTCCACTTTCTGATTGACGATACGCAAGACGGTCAAGGATGCCAGTTTGTGGGTGCAAAGGTGAGACAGATGAGGCGTGAATCGAGGTGCCAAGAGTAAATAGCGCGAGGGGAAACCAGATGTATCAAGGAGCCATGTCAGCAGCAAGGCACCGTTCGGGTTCGTAGCCAGCGGAATAGAGTTCAATATAACAGCAGTCGCTACGCGACGTTGCTGACTGAGTGTAATGTTGGCACTTTCTAGGCAGGCCCTCATGCTGCGAGCACCGAAGCGGCCTTGAGCAACTTCCCAAAGCCGATCGACCATTGCATCAAATATGAAGTCGTTGGCAGGTGCCCCAAAACGGAGACAGCATCTACGAAGAAACCATCAAAGGGCCGAACAAAGTTGGCACGGGCTTGAAGACTTACTGTACAACGTAGTTACCGAACTGATCTAACAGCAGCGGGGGCGCATAGGGCCTCAAGTTTGAAGCAATCAAGTTAACTTCTTCTGGTGTCTGGACACACTCAATAATCTTCTGCGCGGCCCAAGTGCCATTTTTATGAATGCCAATCATGGCGAGGTGGGGGCTGATGCGCTCCAGCATCGCCAGCCGTGCCTGGCTGGTGCACTTTTCAAACAACTTTTGCACAACCTTATCAAAGTTCTTCAATCAGACAGCGTACTTCAAAATGCAAACAAGAAATCGACGAACCGTGTTGCCAAGCCAGTCAGAAGCAAGATCAACAATCTCTCCATCCAAGAAGTCAGCAGCGACCTGCTCGATTTCCTCGTCGGAGATCGTGTTGGAGTCCATGCGTTTGCGCAGCTCACGCAACTTCGACGCGTCCCAGCGTCTGTTGTGAGGCCTTTCGGACACAAGCGGAATAGTTGTATAGTACATGGTAGGCGGTCGGAAGTCTGCGCGGACAACCATTAGTGCGCCAAATTCGAAAGTCATTCAGAAATCCATTACCTGAAAGCGCTTGCACATCGGCGTCGGCATCAGGGCTGCATCCAGCGAGCTCTCTCATAATCATCTGCTGCTCAGTAACCGTAGGCGTCCAACCAGCCGGTTTTGGTGTACCGTCGTTCACGTAAGCTGTGTTGTGCGCACCAGTCCCAATCATACTCAGCAGCAAATTGGAGCGATAGTTCTCGACCATGCCACCAAGTACCTGCTGGTCGACAGGGATGGTCGATGCACCCTTAACGCTACGTAGCGCGTGGATAGTAGCGCCGACACTCAAGTCCCCAACACCTTGGACGCTGACTCCTGGAGCCTCCTCTTGGCCAGAGTTACCATCCTGTCCGTTCTTGACAGGTACCTTGGCAAACCCGATGCGTATAGCGCCAACATCGCTGCCCAGGACATCACGACCATTCAAAGCTTTCCTCGCCCTCACCGCATCATCTAAACGCTCAAAGTTGATGAAACCGCAGTTCTTGTGTGTCAACACCCTCGCCGACTCGATCGGTCCATACGGGCTGAACACGCTGAGAATCGTCGCCGGGGTAGTTGTCGATGGGATAGATCCAATCCAGAGCGCTCGAGTGGGGGTAGATTGCAGCTGAGCATCCAGACCGCTCAAGCCGGCATTGACAGAGTTTTTGCTCGTGTTGCTGGGAGAGGCATTGTTGGGGGATGGTGCAGTGGCACCTTTGCCAGGAGCTGCAGGCGCGCTGTCTGCTTTACCAAAACCAATACGAACGGTCTGTCCGTTAGGCATACCGATGTTACCACCAAGTCTGTTGAGCACATCGTCCTTAGCACGAACAGCATCGGCCTGATCCACGAAATTGACAAAGCCACACTCCTTTATCCGCACATGAGCACTACGACAACAACCAATAATCATAGAGAAAATCAGACTAACCTTCTCTGGAAGCAACCTTAAACTTTCAATAGCTCCGTATGGCGCAAAAACGTGTATCAGCTGCTCGCTAGTCACCGAACTATCCAGATTGCCGATCCACAGTGACCGGGTTGGCGCCTGTATCTGCGCTGAGTTCTCCGATTTTGGAGAGACTGCACGGCTTGTCTGGTTCGGTGCCGCCAAGTATGGAGAAGACCGTGTAGCAGACACCTCGCCATTAGGGAAGCGAACAGCGGGTGGCACTCCAGTGCGTGAGGACGTGAGCTTGTCTGTTTTCAGTATCCCGCCGGGAGTGCCGATTTGATTGCTGGTTGCATTGGCATACGCAGACATGGCGTTCGCCAGTTCATAAGCCGGCTGTTCCACAGACACCGTGGCACGGCGCTGCAAGCGGGAAGGATCGTCCAGCGTACCAACAGAGATGGCGCGCGGCCTGCTGACCAGCGTCGCACTGAGATGGTCGCCCTGCTTGAAACCCTTCGCAACGTAGGAAGATGGATAATAGCCCTCGACCGCAAGGGTGTCCCCGTAAACATCGAGAGCTTGGCGATCGTAGCTCTGCTCGTACAACTCCTCTTCCTCTTCCGCATTCGGGGTGGACAACAGCGATCCTGTAGCAGACGACATCCGACGATAGGGATGTGAAACAGTGGTTGCACGCATGCGAGGCGGATTAGAGAGATTCCCAGCAATGACTGCCTGAGCCTGGTTGCGCAGCTCTGATATCGTGGCTGCAGGAGGTGGCCTCTGGTGACTTTCGTCTAGACCTAGATAGTCCAGCGTGTGAACGTCGAAATCGTCCGCTCCAGAGTCCATCGATGTGACCGAGCGTAACTCGTCCAGCACCGGGAAAGAACTACCCCCACCAGACGACGACAGCCACGAAGACGAAAAGATGCTTGGACCAAAGGCGTTGGACAGACTATTCGTGGGCAGCGTTGTCAGCGAGCCAGACCGAAGACGACTGTTTCGCTCAGTAATCCCAGAAGAAGCGACGGAAGAAGCGACGGAAGCAGAGTGGCGCAAATTGGGCCGCATCGGCGCCGCCGACACATTACTCTGTACCTGGTGCTGGAGTTGCTCGCTAAAAGACTCGGTGGAAGGAATGGTAGAACCGAGAGTGTTCGTAGCCGCATACTGCTGTGCGGCCAGTGACACGTTGGAGGGTAAGGTCCCGGCCCTCGCCCTTCTGAACCCTGCTGGGAAGGAGTTTGGAGGCAAGCCGGGGCTGTCAACAGGAGTGGCGGCGGAAGGAGAAATGTCATTAGGTGGAGAACCACCTGAAGCTAGAGCGCGCAGCGCAGGAGGCCTATATCTACCAATCATCCCGTCCCCTTGCAGCTCCCGCGCTCTACAGCGGAGAGCGTCAGCAGAAGATGCAGATGGTTTAGCTGATGCGATGACGTACCGTTTGGCGAAGGCAGCGGATGGGGCCGGGGGAGGAGTCTTGCCAGAGGGTGTCCTGGAAAAGCCAGTGGGATCGGCAGAGAGAGACATTATAACCTTTGCGAGGAATAAAGATTAGGTATTATTTGAGGTGCAAATTGATTGCGGAGGCTGGCCCGAGTACAAAAGCGAGATAGGGAACGAGGAAGACGGCTGGGCTAGACGCTCCGCAAACTTAGTAGAACCTTGAGTAGACAGATGGTTACTATGTGTTGCCAGAGCAGGGCGGTCGTAATGTTGAGGCTAAAAGCCAGAAACTTTTTTTAAGAGGAAAGGAATTTTCGATGGGCGAAGATAAACAAGAGGTGCCCACGGCTACTATAGTAGGGACGGGGTCCAGTAAATAGTACTAAGTAGAGTTGAAATGGTGGTTGGGAACAAAGGCGACGAAGCCAGCTCGCGAGATATCTGACTTTCCAAACTCCGCTTGTCCCAACGTTAGTTTTTTAATTTGCTTTTCAGCCACTCTTATTTTGCGTCTTGTCGCACTTCCTCCACCGCGTGAACTTTTATCAACTTATGCCACACATATAATCCTTAGCCCATGGCGGGCATCATCTTGCATTCTGGCTAAACTCCGAATAAAAATATGGTAACATCTCGAAGCATCAAAAGTAAATGCCTCCTGGGAGCCCGAATGCTCATAGACGCACAGCGCGGGCCGAGCAGTCGGCTACGGGTATACCTAATGGAGGCAAAGCCGGATAAGATATGAATGCGATGGGTTACATGTTCACACCGCGCAAAACAAAAGAAAGAAAACGCATGAAGCATGAACATGGAAAGGTTGAAAATCAGAGAGTCCATGATGACCGCATGCACATAACCATGGTCGGGTGCAGGAAGCGACTCAGGAGAGAGAGCTCCTTGAACCTCGCTTGTTTAACCGCGTCCGTGACCGGGCAGCAACTGCGTTTGCCACTCGCTTTGAACGTCGCAGAGGGCGATCGCGGGAAGTGGATCGCCGCCGCGCGTGGGCTGTCTCTGTCATCTCCCCTTCCAAATCTTGTTCCTCCTCGACCTCGAGCTCCATCAACGAGATCGTATCGGCAACTATGCCAAACGTCGCGGTGGCACTCATGTCCGTCGCCGGAATATCCCAATCTGACAGGTCAAGTAGCGTCTGGAACATCTCCTGTTCAGTGGGGCTCAGTGGCGTCTCCACCACAAATTTATCCTCCGGCTTCTCAGCGTGCGAAAATTCCGAAAATGCCAACGAAGGATGGACCGACGGCAGGTGATCCTCCACATCCCGATGCGACACCATCCCTCGCTCCCATGGAGTGATAACCTCACGCAGTGGCACATCCCGGCGCAGGTTCTGAGAACGCCGCTTTGCATCCACGGTAGATTGGAAGGGCGGGCCAAATTGGTTCAATAATCGACCACGTGCATTCGACCGATGAAAGTCCTGGAACGCAGATGGGAAACGTTCAAAGAGATTATCCAAAAGGAAGACATCAAACTGTCCTCCCGGTGATGGATATTGTTGCACGAAGGCCTGGGCTTCCGCTAACGGCACCCACACACCGCAAATGGTGATAGAACCTTGATTGATTACTGTTGAGGTAGGTAATGCCGCTACGGCTGAGGGTGCAGCGTTGAGGTAAGAGACGATGGGTGTCAGATTGACAAAGTCTGTGTCAACACGACGAAGGAGATAAGAGGAGCCGATGGACGTCTGATAAACGAAAACGCCTGGAGATGAAGTAAATCAGAAGGTGGGGTAGAAAGCAAACTGAAGAGCCAACCTTCTAAATGAGTTGCACTAACTGGAGGCGTGCACGGTTCGCAAGTATGCACGACAACCGTGCCATCTGCCTTCTTCGCATCTCCATCCCTACCCATTCTCTCGGGAACAGGCATTAGATGGACTGTTGGCGAAGAATCCCATGCCGAGACGTGGTGTGAATGAGAAGGAGGGATGCGCGGAACATCCTCCTTCGTATCGTCCTGTTCTTTGGAGGGCCCCTCGGTGGCAGATGATGATGAGGGTGCTTCGTAGGATGCTCGCGAAAGCGAGGGGACAGCAGGATGGGCCTCATTTTTGGGCTTCTTGCTGTCCCACCGTCCTTCCTCAAGCTCCTGAGGAAGAATGGTGTCAGGTCCAAGAAGCTCAGCGTCCTTCCACATAAGCTCGCATTGCCTGCGAAGGGTGGTGTCTGTTTCTGACTGGGTTGATAACGCGAACAATGGGGATGCACACGAGCGATCGGCTTCTCTCGACCCAAACTCCATCGTGCTTTTCCCCGCGATAAAGGATGGCAACAACCCGTCGTACTCCCCTTCAACCAAGTCCTCCGCCAGTAATCCATACTGTGATGGACTGGACGCGCCAAATTGATCAGCTCCCCAAATGTCCGGCTCCTTGCCTTTCAGATGGGGAGAGGAGGTCCCGAGACCAGCAGCTTGTGTGACAACCTCCATGACCTTGAGGCTGGCAAAGTCGTTATCAAGTTCCTCCCACGCATCCAACATACCACGAATGTCGTCACAAGATTCCTGCTTGATGAAAATATTATCTTCGAAGCCATTGACGGAGGGATACTTGACAAAGGTCGATCCACCGACTTCTGGGACAGTAGCCTCGGCGTCATCTCCGTCCTCCATGTCCCAGTCTATATCATCTTCGTCATCCTCCCAAGCAGTATCGCGGTAGTGCTCTGAAGTAAAGATCCGGGCACCAAACAATGTATGATCGTCTTCTGAGTCGGAAGCATTGAGGTAGGGGACCGACAGCGGGCGACGAAAGTCGGTCTGCATGACTGTGTAGAAGGATACGATAGATGAGACGGGGCAGAGTAAGGGTTGGTTTCCAAGTTGATGTCATGGCCCACGCCTTCTGACTCTCCATTCTGGCAATCCTCCGCCACAATCGACAACACGTGCATTCCGCTCTCTTTCTCATTTCTCTGAATCGTTTCTGTCTCGACTCCGATGCTCTATTTTATGAATGTGTTTCGCTCTACACCTCAGCAATCTCCCAAATGTTCCAGTCTGATTGTCAACGATAATGCCTGTTAAAAGTCCCAAGTCCGGCTGCCACAGTTTGGCTGATTCTAATCTGATTCTCGCGGAAAATCCGAGCGTAATGCTTATACTAAGTTCCTAACTTAGTGCCGAAGAATCCGCCTCCGAATCGGTGTTAGAAAGTCGTTAGAATCAACCAGATTGTGGCTGACGAACTGGCCCTAAGTCATAGTAACGCTGCATACGCGGCAAAGACAGCTACCATTTGTCTTTAGAGCAGTTGACAGGAATGGCATTTGTAGTTTTCGGTTTGAAGACGCTATCATCCTGTCAGATGAAGACAATGTGCTTATCACGACAGTGCATGGAGCATCATGACAGAACTTTTTTCTTTTTTTTTTCAGAACTGCGAGCGAAAGGGTGGATAGTACTACTAGAAACAACATGTTGCCTTTTTGAAATCAGACCTTGGTCTTTTTGTCTTTCCGACGATAGGTGGGTGACATCGCACACGGAGTTTACAGACAGGAGATACAAAACAAAAACAAAAGCGGCAGGGTTTTTCCAGGAATCCCGTGAATTAGGGCGTACAGTAATCGCTAATATTTTCAACTGCCCGGAGATTAGCTCGCCAGAGCCTTCTCACGGTTTGCCTTTACCGGTTGGCACACCTGTAAGTGTGAACCGCGGCCTCGCTCGTACATCGTGGATGATGCCTTCAGAAGACACAGGTTCTATTACGACGACGCTACTAGAAGAGAAAGTCGCAGTTCCGCACCACGATGGCCGGGCCTCAACGCAGAGACACAGTCCAAGAACAGAGAACGCACTCATATTTGCCGCCGCCGCCGTTAGCAGTGAGATCGCATCTATCTGTCATGGTTCTTGCTCTCATTCGACTATCATGGATGGGTTCATGTGATGTATGCTTGAAGACATGCTCGCATCTGCCTTGAGCAATCCCCTGGACATGTTAGTAGTTATGGTCTCTTGTCATTCTGCATGGTTCCGGAAATGAACTGACGCAGACGTTGTACAATCTAGAATCAAAGTAAGAGCATATATCTACCATGCATACTCGTTCCTTTCTCCTCACGGAGCATCGCTATTCTTCTCACACGATCAGGTACGACAGCAGCTCAGGACCCAGGGTGAGACGCCCATTCCGCCACCACATCCCAATCCACAGCTTTTCACCCCACGGCCTGTCAACTAGCTCCGGGATCGAAGGCGAACGCCTTCTGGACGGTCGGCATCCAGATGGCGCGCTCTGAAGGCGCGCTGAGCCTCATGAACGGGCTGACCGCGAGCATGCTGCGCGAGGCCACGTACTCCGGCATCCGCATGGGGACTTACGAGTACTTCAAGGACGCGTGCGTACAGCCCCGCCCTACCCCTGTTAGCCACGCCAATGGTACGGAATAGCATACACCGCCTCAGCGCCGGCACTGTCTCCAGCGACGGTCTGGCCCTCAAAGTCCTGGCCGCGACCGTCGCGGCCACTCTGGGCTCGTGAGTACTCGTTTCCCTGCCGCCCTGCCTTCCCTGCAGACTGATCTCACACCCAAGCCACCTCCAAGGGCTGTCGCGAACCCGACCGACCTCGTGAAAGGTGCGCCCCCTCCCATTCTGCGCCTACCCCGAAAATACAGTCAAACCCACACTCCCCACGCCCGCACCAGTGCGCATGCAGGCGCACTACCCCGCTGGCAGCCCCTACCGCACCATGCGGCATGCGTTCGCCACGATCTGGCGCGAGGGCGCGCGCCCAGGCGGATCCGCGTTCGCGGGGGGCGTACGTGCGCTATACCGCGGCGTGGACGCGACGACCGTGCGCGGCGTCGTGCTGTCCGTGTCGCAGATCTGCTCGTACGACCAGATCAAACAGGATCTGAAGCGGCGCGGCGTGATGGAGGAGGGCCTGCCGCTGCATTTTGCCGCGAGTATGGTCGCAGGGCTCGTCTGCTCGATCACGTCCAACCCCGTCGGTGCGTCCTGTGTTTCCTGCGGCGGCTGTGGCGTGGGCTGACGTTGATGGCTGGTACAGACGTCGTGAAGGTGCGTGTGATGAACGACAAGGAGCGGCAGTTCAACGGTGTCATGGACTGTGTGCGGACCATCCTGAGGAACGAGGGCCCCATGGCGTTCTACAAGGGCTTCGGCATGTGCTGGATGAGGGTGCGTTTGTCACGGTCTGGACCTGGGGTGGCGTGTACGTTGTTCTGATCGGCATCATTCTGTAGCTGGGTGCCCACACCGTGTTGAGCTTTGTCGCCTTCGAGCGTCTGAGAGCGCTTGTTGGCATAGCTCCCATGTAATAACTACATTCACGTTCACAATGAATAGTTGTAGGAGTATTAGGGCACATACAAGCACGAGAACCCCGCGCGCTTATAGGTAGTATGAGACCGCGGACACTGTTCTAACTGGCACTGGCGGCTTTGTCAGCACTCGGAGGTGTCTTTGTATCTCATGGCATATATTTTCACATAAACAAATATTAATCTAGTCAGAATCAATATAAGTGAGGTTTCTCAATTGTCTACGCAATGTAGTCATCATACACATATATCGGCTTTGTCCATGAACGGCCCGCGAGGACAATGAATCATACGAGAATAGAAGAAGACCACAAAAGGCATGGACAGGATAGAAGAGAAATAATAATCTTATAACATAACAGCAATGAGGGACAGGAATAGATGAGGAAACAAGAGATCCTGGTCAAGACTCATGCTGCCGCCTGTGCCCATTACATCAGACATGCTGTAGGAGCGAGGACGATCGGGGAAATGTACCTTCTTTGACACTGGTTTAGACCTTGACTTGCTCAACTTCGTTGCCTTAGCCTTGACGGCAGCAGCAGCGGCAGTAACCTAATGGCACAGGATGAGCCACGCCTATGGTCGCACCAAAGATACGCACCTTCTTGTCAGAATTCTTCGCACTGCTGGTCTTCCTCGTCTTCTCTGGCTTATCTGCTACCTTCTTGCCGACGACAGGCTTCTTCGCCGTCACCGCCTTGGCCACAGGGGCTTCCTTCTTCTCCTTTGCGGGCTCCGCCTTCGTCTTCGCCTTCGCCGCTTTAGTCTTAGTCTTATCCTTCACCTTATCAGCTTTCTTCGAGGGCTTAGCCTTGGTCTCGGCCTTCTCAGACACCTTCGACTTTTTAGAGCTAGAAGGCTTAGAGTTCTGAAGATTTGTTGACTGAACAAACCACCTGATGTGAGGATGCAGCTCACCTCCTTAGTCTCAGGTTCTTCTTCCTCCTCCGCTACCGCTTTGGGCCGCTTAGGCGCCAACTTGACCTTGCCAGATGGACCCTTCGGAAGATGGAAGATATTTTTCTCGGCGCCAGAGGTGATGGCCCGATTGAGTTGGTAAAGGTTGTTGGCGGCGTTCAGGTCGAGGCTGTACATTTCCTCGGCGTACTGCATGTAGCGGTAGTATCAGCAATGTGGCGAGTAAAGGCCGTAATCCCAGCAACACGCACCTTCTTGATGGTGCTACGCGAGACACCCTTGCGAGCATCCTCAGTGTTGTGGAGAATGCATTCCTGTTCCAAGGATCAGTACGGAAGTACACAAGGGGGAGTCGCGATGGACGGACGAACCTTGATGATGTCCTTCCAGGACGGATGTGCCGCAGCAGGAGCACTCTCCTCCTTGGGGGCAGACTTCTTCTTAGGCTCTTTAGGTGCCTTTTCTTTGGTCACCTTTTCCTTGGGTGCCTTTTCCTTGGGTACCCTTTCCCTGGTCCTCTTCTCAGTGGTGGGTTTGGCAGCCTTGGCGGCAGACCTAGATCTAGACTTGGGTTTTAACTCCTTAACTTCCTGTATCTGTTCCGGAGGTTCGACGGAGGAGACGAGAGCTGGAGTTGGAGAAGACATGGGACGAAGATGAATGGGTGGTAGGACGAAAAGTCGTGGGAAAGAGGACGGATAACGAGAGGTGGAGGGGCAGAGTTGAAAAGGGCGTCCCGGTGGTTGTCTTCCGCGACTTTATGGCCGACAGACGCGTAGGGTCACGTGTATGGTCAGAGCGCGTTTGTTGATTGCCAAACCTTATCCTCCCGCACCGCCACGGGCCTAGCGTCTTCTCCACTGTCCTGCCTTCGATCAACAAACAATCGTGACCGAGGTACACAAGGTTCATGATGTGGTCCACACGTGTATGCCTCTATTCAAGACTCGAGTGCAACACAAATGCCTAAGTGCATTCACAAAAGACCTTGACAAGTAAATAGAGTTCTTTTTACTATCCCGCAGCCAACCACCACGGGGGTGGATTGGCTTACTTAGCTGCAGACCATACCTTGAATGATCCATTTGTCTGCGCACGTGCCTGGTACCCTGTCGATATCCACTCGCCACTCTCCTCCTTCGCTTTGTCCTCCACATCCTCCGACACCACCAAAATACCTACAATCGGCCCCCGGACGTGTAGGTGTCCTACAGGGTCTCCTCCCATTTCCACATCACCGTCGTCGACGCCGACAATCTTGACCTCAATGTTAACTGTTGGGGGGCCAACATGGGCGATTCCTGAGTCGACGGTGTCCCTACCCGGCCGCGCAAACGTCTGCAAGTCATGGGGATGGGAGGCGAAAATAGGAGCAGCGACCAATGGGTGAGTGAAGGCATTGACGAAGGGGATGGACAATGCGATGCGGCTAGGCGTCAAAAGATCGACGCTCAAGTCCTCCCCACTGACCACTACACCCCGCAACGTCGCCGAGCCGTCACCCATAATCTTGCTCCTGGCGTTCTCAAAAACCAGACGGTCCCATAAGCCATCCTTGGTGTTGTATCCTTCCAGGATACCCGCTAGCTTGTGTCGCCGTGCGAATGAAAAGAAGAAGGCCTGCTCAGCTTCAAGTGTGATTGATTGTGTGAGAGCATCCAGGTGGGAGGGTTTCAAGAACATGATCGTCGGCGTAGGAAGAGTGAAGCTTTGGACAGAGAAAAGATCGACGAGACCAACTGGGACATCCGCTAGAGTATGACGGAGGTTAATGAGCCTCCATACGGAAGACACTGGTGTAGTGTAGTCTTACCGTTGTCAGACTCATATAGTCTCGTGCTCTGCAAAGTTGCGAAACACGTTCCTTCGAACAGTGCCGTATATGCTATCGTCCTGCCATAAGCTGTGCTCAACGAATGGGCAGATACTATAGTGTCCAACGCGGACATGGGATTCGAGAGAGGCAAAAGAGTACGGACTGCGGCTACACCAGCGGTGATATTCTGGTGTGTGAGCCGAGTACCCTGGAGCTGACCATTTTGATCCCGGTAGAACGCGACCGTAAACACATTGTTTGCATCTGTCCAAGCCATGTGATCTTTCAGCAAAGCAGCAAACGCGGGGAATGCACGATGCTTACCTGGTGCAGGGCTCGTCAGCCGTTCTCCGGTATTACCCTCGGCCTCTACGTCACCCCATTTTACTAACTTGATCTGTCTGGCTGCTTGAGAAACTGGAGACGCCGAGAAAGTCTGCGTGTCCCCGGCCACCATGACTACGTGGTGTGCCACTTCGTTTGAATCGTATATGTGTTCAAGCAAGTAGGGGAGGAAGCCCGCATCAACGATTATAGAGGTTGGGGGATGAGATTCCAGAACCGATGATAGCAGGTTCAGTGCAGAAAGAGTGAAAGATGGAATGCCGTGAGTGGCCAGCGCGAGATCTGTGATGAGAAACTCTGAAAGGAATATCGCTCAACAACTTTAGTAGTGCAGATTAGATGTCGTCTCACCGATACTATCATTCAATAATACCAGTACGTTCGAGTCCCGGGTGAGACCCGCTCGCAGCAAGCCCGTACCAAAGGCTGCTACTCGGTCTCTTACTTGAGGGTTAGTTATCTACGACAACAAGATTGATCCACAGCCGAGAACATTATATTGGTTTTATATACCTTGGTCGACCAAAGGGTCCTGGGCGCATCGAACTCCGGCTTGACAAAGTCGAGTAGCGTCTGTACCTCACGCGTAGGCCTCAGCGTAAACTACGGCACAAGTCAACATTACTTAGACATCATTTGCTCACAAGCACGAGACAACATTGAGACTCACCCTACCCATCAGACCAGTCCCATAGTTCCTATGCACAGCACTCTCTCCCGGGTTTCTCACTCGACCCACGTCACTCTGCCTACCGAGAAGAATAGGATGGACGAGTGACTGAGGCCTGTATAGGTTGTAGAGTAAGAAAACGGAGGCAGTAATAAGCCCAAGGAGGACGGTCAGGTCGTCCGTGACAAGGTATTGTGAGAGACCCATGGCGTTGAAATGCGCCTATACGTCTGACACCGAGACACTCCACTGCAGAGAACAAGATCAAAAGGCCAATGAACTGACTGACAGAAAACCGCAGTGACGCAGATATATGCCGTATGGGTGAAAGCGCGCCATGTGATCTCCCACGCTATGCGCGGGCGACTCCTGCTCTTGATGTACCCTCAGTTGTCATACAGATACCCCTCCATGGCCACTAACACCACAGGTTAACTTTCAGAACTCGCTGCCCAATCTAAAATCTGCTGCACTTTCATAGTTCTTTTTGCTCCCCTGTAGTCTCCGTAGCTAACCTCGCCTGATCGCCAACTTTACTTTTCACTTTCCGACTTGTATCCTACTTCTACTGACAACTTCATTGGGTCACTTACTTTCATCCTCGCCCTTATCTCGTCCTCAATCTCGCTCTCGCCTGCACCCTCATTGTTGCGTCCCCATCATACATACCCGTGCCATCGATACAGCGCCTGCCTAACCACCTGCTCCTACGCCCAGCACGGGTGTACCAACACAGTGCGGGCATACCGCATACACTTGCCCCCTGCCATACCACAAGCCACGGGCCCGCGCACTCATTTCGGGCTTTTCATTCATATATTATTACAGTATCATCTAATTAGTACTTCAATACAAACAGTGTACCGAACAATTTAGTTCACACTACCCGGGTAACGCAAAGCCTATCAGTAACGCAAAACGATCCTTCACCACTACTACGCATACCCCAAGACCCCCATTCCCCTTGGGAACATTATCTATGATACCACTGAACTATGGCGCTATTCTTTTGCAGGCAAAAATGTGAGATGACGAGTCACAGAAAACCAAAAGGATGTGGACAACGCCCTTCTGCACTCTCAACACGACGGGTAGGGCATGTAAAAATTCAAAACCTTCCCTAAACACTACACTTGCATACAGAATCGCTGTACATGTATTTGTCCCGCCATCCAGTATGATGTGAATTTATATATTTATATCTTCGTTTATAGTCCCAATGTGGTCGCCATATATCTGGACTATATACGAATCGATGATCCGCCCGATTATATGGAGTCAGATGCTGCTTCTACGCGCCACACTTTGGTCCATACAGAAAGGGAGAGTGGGTGACAGCTAGTAAAAAATGGAAGGCTCCCACCCAGCACAGCCTCAACCCGACCGCTCGCTCCCCCGTTCCCCCCTCCCCTTTGTGATACGAGTGTCGAGACGAACAACTCTTCAAAATTTTAACACCGCCTTACCGCGCCGATTTCGCGTCGGGTTGTTGCCTTCTGTTGAGATCAGCTACGGAGACTAAGTGGAGACCGGATTTTCGGTGGCTGTTGGCGTGGCAATCCGTGTCAGATTTTGCACTTCTATGGAAGCCTGCCGGATGGCAGGAAACACTCAGATGACGAGGCACACGAAAGCATGATTGGAACACGCTATGTCGCCTGAGACACAGATGAAGGTACAGTACACGGTCCTTGCTACTGGAAATCAACCATGAACTGGGGCGTACGTGGTGCATTCTGGCAAAATTGACTGATCACTTTCCCCTCATACAAAAATCGGACTTGCATACCGAGATCACAGATTAGCCACTTTTGAAGACTGATTGTAATGATATTTGAGCTGTTGTCGCAAGAAAAGTCCTTCAGACTTTGTGCTTCCCGGTGATGATAGTACAATGTGGTGGGTAGTGCAAGCGAGATCTGGACAGGGGATCGAATCCGCTGAGCACGGCTTGCGATGTGGGCCTGTGGCTCAAAAAGACGCCGCGATAACGACTTCGGGTGCCTTCGTCCTCACAACTGTGACGTTGACTTACCGTCCTCTTTCACGTTCGCATACGGACCCGATACTTACATTTGCTGTTCGGCACTGGCTGACGGAATCAGAGTCTGTATCTACATCTAGTTTGCAGCGTCTCCATCCTCGTTTGCGAGCAGAACTCGCTCGTCGGTACTTTTACTATGGACTGTAATATGCCCCGCTTGCAATGGGCACATTTCAAGGATACTTGGTTATCTAGACTCTGTTCCTTGGCGCGGTGCTTATCTACAAGACCCAGGTTTCTGATGCTTCTGCTGCCCTTCCCTGTGGGCCTTAAACATGAGCCGTATCTTTGACAGCGTGTTTCTTTTTGCCTACCCCACAGTCCTTCATCTTCTCTCCTTGAACTCATCAACCTCACGATGACTGAAGACTACGAGAAGAGGTCTACGCCGTCAATGAAATCGGGCAGTGGAAAGGAAACTGAGGTAGAAGAGAGGGATGGCACCAATCTAACCAGTGCCCATACCTTACACCGCGGTCTGAAAGCACGACAGGTT
>QLPN01003832.1:0-14260 GCA_003314395.1 Albatrellus ellisii
TGTCAAGGAGATAGAGGCCATAGTCATGGACTTGCTCCTCAGTAGGATCAGGGAGATTGTGATAGGTGATAAGGGCATGGTGCAAATCATCACATAGTTTTACCTTGTGATGATCCCACATGATGGCAGGGTTAGATGGGATATTGTGGTAGAGGATGGAGGCAAAGAGAGAGCACAATTGACCACCAGTCTGCATCTCCCCAGCCTCTTGCAGGCACTGATCCCATTACCATCATCCTCCAGGAGACCTCTAGCAAGACAGGCAGCCTTGTAGGTTGCATGAACCATGTGAGGCCGACACTATGTCAAAGCCGAACAACTGAGGAAAAGCTAAAACAACAAACAGGATGATCACACTTAGACTAGCAGATATCCCAGATATATAATTAGCTAAGTAGAAAAAGAGAGGAGAGACACTACTGTACCTAGTGGATATCCCAGATGATCAGAACTGGGGAATCAACCACTAGGAGTCCTATGTATATATAGTATCCTAGAGAACACACAGACTGTGCTGTACAGTATAGGGCAGTAGAATGAGAATGTAAATCAATGATGTCATATCTAATAATAGAAAGGACATGTAAGTGCTGACTGATGCTCCACAGTAACTGTGGGAGTGATTGGTGATATTCCGCAGCAGGTATGGGAAGGATTGGTGAGCATGCACAGTAAGGGTGAGAAAAGGAAGTATAACTAAAGATAGAACAGGCCAATCAGAGATTGGACAACATACACATCATCAGCCAATAAAGATGAACAAGGATAATGCATGACCATGGGAATCGCTTTGATAGATCAGGAGCAATTGTGAGATCTATGGTGATAGAGATATAAGAAAATAGAGGAAAATGTAGGGAAAATCATAGTGGCCTGACAAATACCCCCTTCTTAAGGTGAGATGTTTCAATGAGCAAAGAATGGAGATGAACATGCATGGCAAATGTCTTCTCCTTCACCTTCCATAGACTTGAAAGGATGCCAGCAAAAAGTGATGGTGAAAGAGGGATGATGGAGGAAGACTTGGGTAATTCTTTCAAGTCTTCATCTGTAAAATCATCTTCATCTTCAATTATACTGAAAGGTATTTCCTCATATCCTTCATCAATAACTGGTGGAATGGATGGAGGTGTTTCTTCCTGAAGTTATCAAGCGTAATGTGGTTTAGCCATCATCTCTGGTGAATATTCCATCTGGTAAATGGCTACTGAGTGTATCACTTGAGGATTTTTCTCATGGTACCTCTTAAGCATATCAGGAACATCTTCCATCAATACTGAAGCAGGTTCCCAAGAATTCTCCTCTGTGGGGTAGTCCTTCCATTTGACCAGATATTGAACTTTACCACAAGAAAGACAACTGTTGAGAATCTCTTTGACTTCATATTCTTCAACACCATTCTTGATAATAGGAGGAGGACAGATTTCTCTTTTGATGATGACATCTTCGATGAAAGGATGAAGTTTGATGACATGGAAGACTGGATGAATTTTCATTGTCTTGGGAAGTTTGAGTTGGTATGCATTGTTTGAAAGTACTTCAAGTACTTCATGTGGTCCAAGATGTTTGTGATCCAATTTCTTCATTGGTCTACCAGTATCAATATTAGTAGCTTCAAGCCAAACATTGTCTCCAATGGCATAGACTGGGGTTTTGCCATGGTGTTCATCATAAAACTTCTTCATATCATCTGCTGCTTTCTTCAATGACACCTCTGCTTCTTCTCTGATACATTTGAGTCCTGCTACAAATTGATCCACTGATTCAATCTTTGTAGATGTATGAGGTTCATGACCCATTCATGGATCTTGTCCATAATTCAGCATGAATGGTGAATATTTTGTTGCTGAATGAATGTGATTGTTATAAGCAAATTTGGCCATAGGTAACCAACTAGTCCAATCATTTTGTTGATGGTTAATAAATATGTGGAAATATTGTTTGATTTCTTGATTTATCTGCTCTGTTTGTCCATCTGTTTGAGGATGATAAGCTGTAGACATAGCTGTTTGAATCCCCAATAAAAAATTTAATTTGTGCATGATTTGTGATGTGAATTGTGGTCCTCTATCTGACAATACCTTTTCTGGAAGACCATGATGCTTCCAAACATGATCTCTCATAAGGTGTGCCACTCCTTCCACTGTTATCATTTCCATTGTTGGAATAGCATGAATCATTTTGGTAAAATGATCCATGACCATGAGGATAGAATCAATGCCTTGGCTTTCAGGCAATTTGACAATGAGATGATCTGCCAAGGGCATGAGGGAATTTCATTAGGCATCAACTCTCCTTGTGGTTTTGTAGGGAAAGTTTTTGTCCTTTGGCATGAGTCACATCCTTTGATGTATTTCTCCACATATGATGCCATATTAGGGAACCAGAAATATCATCGAACCATTTCCAAGGTTTTCTTGTAACCTGGATGTCCTGCAAGAGGTGAATCATGGCAGGTCTTCATCAATTCATCATACATTGTTTCTGGGACATAAAGTTTCCCATAATAGAAAAGTGTCTTCTTTTCATCTTCACTCCAGTGTGCAAACATTGCAGGTTTTCTCAAGTCTGCATCTAACTTGTCCCAAACAATATAGTTGTGGTTTCTTTCTGCACACCCATAATTCTTTTTAAGATAGGAGGACTGAGTGCTGCAAGGGAAATCTTGTGTTTGAAAAATTCTGGTTTGAGCACGATGACATTCTTGTTGTCATCTTCTACCCCCTTCTTATGGTCTGAATGCCTTGAGAGGAGATAAGGGCAAACATTGGTAGTGCCAGGCTTGTGAACCATATCAATCTGGAAGTGAGACAAATAAAGAGACCAATGAGCTTGATGATGGTTGAGCTTCCAGGCCATCATGAAGTATTCCAAGTTCTTGTGGTCAGTGATCACTTGAACAGGGTGAATAGAACCTTCAAGATAATGATGCCATGCTTCCAGAGCATGAATGATGGCCAACATCTCCTTGTCATATATGTCATAGTTACACTCAGCAGGCAACAAACACTTACTGAGGTAAGCAACTGGGTGCCACTTGTTGTCCTGACAAAGCTGTGAAGGAACTGCACCAGTAGCAAAACCAGAACTATCCACTTTGACTCTGAACGGATACTGCTCATCTGGAAAGACTAAAACTGGTTCAGAGCATACATCATCTTGTAAACAAGTGAACACCAATTGCTGTTCATTATTCCAATGCCACTTGACATCCTTCTGCATAAGTTCATTCAAGGGTTTAGCAATATTGGAGAACCCAAGAATAAAATGATGATAGAAGTTGCAGAAACCCAAAAATGAGTGGACATCATGAAGGTTCTGTGGAATTGGCCAGTCTTTGATACCCTGTACCTTGACTGGATCCATAGCAATCTTGTCAAAGGAAATCTTCAGGCCAAGGAAGTTAATAGATGTCTGTTCAAACTCACATTTCTCTGGTTTGAGATAAAGTTTGTTATCTGCAAGTATTTGAAGAACTTCCTGTGTGACCTTCTGATGTTCTTCCAATGTTGCTGCAAAAATCAAAATGTCATCCATATAAACCACCACAACACCACAAGATATGAGACCACAGAATAGGTGGTTCATCATCATTTGGAAGGTGGCTGGATTGTTGCAAAGACCAAAGAACATGACAAGAGATTCAAATAAACCCTTGTTAGTGACAAAGGCAGCCTTCCATTCATCACCATCCTTGATCCTGACATTGTTATAACCCCAATGGACATCCATCTTGGTGAAATATTGCACTCCATGAAGATGATGAATCAATTCAGAAATGAGAGGGGGTGAATAACTGTTTTTGATCGTCATATCATTGAGCTTGTGGTAATCTTGAACAGGTCAAAGATCTCATGATTTCTTTTTGACAAAGAAAAAGGGTGATGCCATGGGAGATTTTGAGGGATGAATGCAGCCACTCTTCAAGTTCTCTTCAATGAACAGTTCCAATTGTTTCTGTTCATCTAAAGATAGATTGTCAAATACCCATTTGAAATGATGATATGCTTTGGGTATGATATCTTCAAAATTCTTCTTCAACTTCTTCTTTTCTGCTTCAATAGCAAGATATTGGCTAATATTTTGAATGGATGCCTCCATTTCCTTCTGATCGACCATGACCATCAGTATCCAATCTCCTTCAGCTGCAATATGTTCTTCAACTTCTTCATGTATCATTCTTGTTCTTTTATCAACTTCTTGTTTGACTTCCAGACTTGTCTATCAGCTTTGAGGTGTAATTCACATCTGTGAGGGCATCTAGTGAAATGTATTTTTCCCTGTAACCAATTGATTTCAGGATTATGGATTTTCAACCATGATTCACCAACAAGGACATTCTTTTTGCCCAAATTGCAGACTGCAAAAGTAGTGCATTCAGTATGGCCATCAATAGTCATGATGAAATCAAACATTTCTTCAATAGATCCTCCTTGATTGAGTGATCCATCAACATTGTAGACTGGAATGGGTTTTGCCAATTTTTTTGTGTTTAAGTTATTTTTCTTGACAAATCCTTTGTTGACATACAATCCTGTAGCTCCTAAATCAAGTAGAGCATCTACTTCCAGGACTGCTCCTGTTGCACTTGAGGCTTCACTTCAGACTGAGAGCAAGATGGAACAATGTGTGTTAAATAAATTTGTTTACAAGCATTGAGACAATCAATGTCTGTATCATCAGTCTGAAGCATAGAAAACCTATTATAGGATGGTGAACTTGTGCTCAATTGCTGTCCAATGTCAGGATCGTCAAGCCTACGGCAACAGCCCGTAGCGCAAGACCACGGAAACCCGACTTATCCCTGCTCTCCTTTGGAGAGGCTTACTGGGAGCTGCCTTGGATCTAGGCCCAAGGGATGAGAGGACTCAAGCCATAGAAGAAGGGGATGAACCAGCTGTAACAAGCTGGGGTCTATTCGTCTAGCTACCTCCCTACTTATAGTACTATAGATCGGCGCACGGACCAGGCGCAGTAACTAAGGGCAGGTCAAGCAGTAACTAAAGTGCAGCATGTGTGGGAACACAGCTTACAGATGTGCAGCAGCTGTGGGAACGATCCCCGAGATGACCGTAACGACAGTAAGTAAGATATCCAATGAGATAAGATAAAAGATAAGATGAAGATATTATCTTATCAGATGATCTAAAGGAAAACATAAAAGAAAGTAAAAGAAATAATAAAATAATGGTAGGAAATAGAGTCAGCGGTAGGAGTCTGACATCCAATCCAAAACCCTGCTGTGGGACTCCACTCTTTGAGCCCATCAGATCATTCAATCTGAGACCATGTGCCTGAAGCTCCTTCTGCATCTCAGCTAAGAAGTCTGCTTCATTCAATGCACACATCTCCTGAAGGGTCCTCACATTCCCCCTTCATTGTTGTTGTTGCACCTGTGGGTGTCTTGGTTCTGGACATTCTCATGTGAAATGTCCTTCTTTGCCACAATTGAAGCAAAGGTGAGGGTGTGGTCCTTGAGCTCTATCAACATCCATGGGTTCTCCAGCAGGGACTGCTGCAGGAGTAAATTCACAATGAGGGGTGTAATTGCACTGTTGCCCCTGTTGTTGTCCATATTGCCACTGCTATCCTTGTGGTTGTCTTCTTCCCCATGTTGATTTGAAGTTTTGCATGTCTTGCCAGACATACACCATAATTCTTGCTCTCCTAATCCATCCATCCAAATTCAGAGGAATCAGTGTCTCCATGTAGCAGGACTGGAGAAGAGGATGATTCATCCCCTTTTTAAACAATGTGCAAAGTGCACCATTGTTATATCCAGATGCTGTCTTGTAAAGAAGGAATTCAGTAATGTATTCCTCAATGTGTTGACTTCCTTGTGAAATGGTAGTCAACTTTTGTTGTGCCGTTTGTTCCTCATTATGATCTCTGGAAGTGATCTTCATCATGGTGAGAAGACCATTGAAATCTTTGAATGGTTCCTTGGTACTATCAGGATTTATTCAGTGTGCCTCAATTTGTCACAGAACTCCATTCTTCCATTCTTCTGTGTACCCCCCTTTGATGTAAGACAGTATAACTGTCACTTTATCTTGGTCCTGATATTCTGGATGTGCACAAAGGACAAGATAGATTTGATCCAGATACAACTGGAATTTCTTTTTGTCTCCATCAAAGGGAGTTGGTTCTGCAACATGAACCTTGGGAAGGTGGACCCAGGGTAGGAGGCCTGTTCCTCACCCTGAATGCAAACATTCTTCTGCAACTGGTAGGTGATTCATCAAATTGGTAATCACTTCCTGTTGCACTGCTTGCAACTTCTGTTGATCCATGATTATCTTCATCTCCACAAAACTCAGAGGTTCATGCTCTTGATCCATAGGAGCAGATGGAACAGATAGAGGTACTAGAGTTACTGCTAAGGCTGTACCAAGATCCACAATTTTAGATTCTAAGTGACAGGAAGAAGATGGTTCTTGATCTGCTAAATTTGTGAATCAATTCCTGGAGTGTGATTTGGGTTCTTTGCTGTCATCTCTGTGTACTGGAGGAGATGGTTATCTCTGGCTCCATGCATTCCACTGATTGTCTTGTGATTGAGCAATGTCAAATTTATTGCATGCTCAGTCATGAAACAGAAACACTTTATCTTTCGATACAATGCATGGATGATGAGACAGAAAAACAAGAAAACCATGAAGATTTGAAAAGGAGATATGTCTATGCTAGTATGTAGATGTTTCTGGACCTCCTGCTATATAAGACACAAAGTGATGGTGTGGATTGATATGAAAAGTGTGATGAGGATGAGCTCCTAACTCAAGTAGGACAGGGGGAGGGACAAGAGAAGGGCTGTTGTAATACTGATACAACAACTCTTGAAATAGACAAGGAGGGTACTTAATGTGATACCTCCTGTCTTGATTCCTCCAATATTCTGACCTAGGATTGGGGAAAAGCCAAAGGGGAAAGCATTCATAGTTTGCTGAAGGTTCGCTTTGATGCTGAATGATAATGCATGTGTGCCAAGCTAGAAGGTGATGGTGGAGATGAAGATGAGTGGTGGAGGGATGGGTGACAGGAAGAAGGGAGTAAAAGTTTACACTTAACCCCTCATCTAAGAGATGCTCTGTCCTAGAGCAAGTGTGTGGGGGATGAGGGTGGTGTGTGGAAGGGGCAGGTGGTCCTGGAGCTGTTAGAAGATCCCAAGCATTCCCAGGTATTGTCTCTGTCAACGTGCTCCTCACAGAACATCCATGATTGCATATCAATCACTCTACTCCAAGTGTCCACCATGTGTGCACTGTGCTGGATGTCACTGGGTGTGATGTGGATGTGAAGGGGTAAACACTGTAATGTCTGATGAGGATTTGAAGGGTAGAAGATGGTGAGCAAGGGATGTATACCTTAGTCCACAAGTCACAAGTACACTCACTCTCATGTTTCTGCCAAATACAATGTTGACAGAAGTGGAGAGGAGGATGAGGGTGTGAAACACAGGCCATATGCATGGAGGGAACTTGAATAGTTCTTATATTACTATAATGTGCATGGTAGCTACTTATAGTAAGTATGGTGATGCATGGACCATTGTAAGTATGGATAGATGATGTGTGTAAACCTATGTGTGCATATGTATGTGTGTGTACAGTAGTTAACTGAAAAAGGAAGGAGATATTAGTCAGCATTTGATTGTCAACATAGGGAAGAAAAGGTCGTGGTGGAAGTGGTTTTGTTCACATTTGGGTTTATGAACAAAATCTATGATGTAGAAGGGATTACAGATGAATTGCTGATGGAAGCAATGGTCTGTGGGAAAAGGGGGAATGGGAGAATGGTAGGGATGGTGGGGATGGGAGTTCTGATCAATTGTGAGGCCAATGCTATGTTGAAGCTGAACAACTGAGGAAAAGCTAAAACAATGAAAAGGATGATCGTGCTTAGACTAGTGGATATCCCAGATATATAATCAGCTAAGTAGAACAAGAGAAGAGAGATGCTGCTGTACCTAGTGGATATCCCAGATGATCAGAACTGGGGAATAAACCACTAGGAGTCCTATGTATATATAGTATCCTAGAGAATGCACAGACTGTGTTGTACAGTATCAGGCAGGAGAATGAGAATGTAAAGCAATGATGTCATATCTAATAATAGAAAGGATGCATAAGTGCTGACTGAGGCTCCACAGTAACTGTGGGAGTGATTGGTGATATTCTGCAGCAGGTATGGGAAGGATTGGTGAGCATGTGCAGTAAGGGTGAGGAAAGGAAGTATAACTAAAGATAGAATGGGCCAATTGGAGATTGCATGACATACGTGTCATCAGCCAATAAAGATGAATAAGGAGAATGCATGACCATGGGAATCACTTTGATAGATCAGGAGCAATTGTAAGATCTATGGTGATAGAGATATAAGAAAATAGATGAAAATGAAGAGAAAAGTAGGGAAAATAATAGCAGCCTGACAAACCACCTGATTGCAAGTGTACAGATCCTTCCAGTCTGTGGCCCCCTTGATGATGGTCAGAAGCATCCTGAGGTAGAAGTGCTCCCCAGCAGATGGATGGACAAAGTACATGTGACCAATGGCAAAGCCCCTCTGTCTTGGCTTCCACTGATGCCCCTTCTGTTCCCACACAAAGTGCTGAGGAAAGTCCTGGTAGAAGTACCAGCAGGCACTGGCAGGATACTGCTGGTTGGCCTTGAACCACTCTGTCAGGTGTGTCTTCTTGGCAGAGGGGCACTCCAGGACTTCCTCAGGGTCATCACTTCCTTGGAAGTAGACCTGCTGCTCATTCTCCACATGGACAGGAAGGTGATAGACTGGGGAGCTCCTGGTGCATGGGGAACTCAAACATGCCTCTGAAGGACCAATGTAGCATGCATCAATGTAGTCCTGGACTTCATCCACATCCCCAACCTGCACAGTAGCCTGATCTGGACCCTTGGAGATGTACTTATAGATGTACTTGACTGCCTTGACTGAGGCACAGACCTCCAGATTGATGTGGCAGGCATATTTTGCAAGCAGGTAGGGGTTGTAGGGGATGACATCACAGTTGGTGAACACATGGACTTTGTTTTGACTGAGATGCTTTGTGAAGGTGTGCCCATTGTCTGGCCTGGCATAGACTGGATATCCATCCTCCCCAAAGTGAGTCTCTTCAGAAAAGCCCTTGGGGTAGTGCTTGCTGCACAACCATTGCTGGTTGTTGTCCTTCTTCATGCAAGGGGCTTTCACATGGTCAGGAGCACCACAGGGGCCATGAAGCATGTCCTTGGTGACACATTCATGGAGCTTTGGATGGAGGACAGGATCAGGGAGTTGTGCTGAGACAATGCTGTCCACATGACTGGCATTGTGGATCTTGTATGGGGCCTTCAGGAAGATGAGGAGATGCATGTGAGGGAGGCCACACTTCTGGAACTCTATGGTGTAGACACTGCCAACCAGCTCTCCAAACACCCCAGCTTTGATGTCATCCAGCAGGGCTTTCTTCTTCTGGTTGAAGATGTGAGCAATAATGTCAGGGCAATCTGCAGCAGTCTGGGATGTGCCATCATCATATTTGAGGAGGGCCTCCTGGATATCAGGCCAGTTTGGGTTTGCAGTCATGGTGAGGAAGATGTCTGGTTTGTGCCCATAATGACAAATAGCCATAGAGTCCTGGAAGAGCTGGAACATGTGCCTTGAACTGCCTTGGTGGGTGGAGGGAAGGACAATGCACTGGCCCTGCTGTCCAAGATTGACTGGAGCACCATCTTTGTTGCCATGAACTGCATCCTGAAGCCATTTGTACAGATCTGCATGTATCTGTTTTTGATGTGTCCTGACCCAGTAAAGATTGCTCTCCTCAATTGATGCCCAGGCATCAACCAAGTACTGCTGAAAGAGCTTGCCACCACAAAAGATGATGTCTGCCTCATTGAGTCTGGTGAAGGCATGGTATGCATAGTAGCAGGTCTGGGAGACATTCTTGCAATACATCTGACCACCTGGACCTGGCTGTGATGGCATATTGAGGTGGAAGCCAGAGTCACCTTTGGGGAATAGGAGGACATAGTGCAGTGGGGAATAACTGTGATGCAGATGGCTGATCCTCTTCAGGCTACCTCCATGCAGGCACACAACAATATCATGATACAAGTCCACTTGTGCTCCTCCACTCCCAGGAATGATGGCAGCAATCTCCTTTACAGTGGGAGCATTGTATCTGTGCAGGTCTGTATTGGGATCCACAGTGATGCAAATAGCCACATTGACCTGCTCTTCTGGAGCCTTGTCCCTGAGGATCTCATGAGCTTGCCTGTACATGTTGATGTAAGGGTTGTTGGCAAGCAGCATTGTATGGAGATCCATCATGGTGGATGGGTCAAGGTTAGAGTTTTGGGCCAGGTGTGCATTGACAGCATCATCAGGATCAAGGACATAGAGCTGGGCATAGCATGGTGTGACTCCAGGATCTAGAAGGAGGGCACCCATCTTGTGATGGAGAGAACCATGGAGTCTGAATGCATAAGGCCCAGACCAAGCAAGGACAGCATCATTGACATTTATAGCAACAGATGTGAATGCAAATGCAGCATTGTACTGGTGTATGTTGCTCCTAAACCTTTTTGCAAGTGGATCACTGCCATTCAACAGCTTGGAAAGAGTGGGTGGTGGCTGGGCAAAGGGGGGGAGCTGGATCTGGCCTTGCAAGCAACACATGCCAAATTGGAGATGGTTTACAGTGGATTTTGTCAACTTCTCACAAATGAAATGAAGAGCATGGCAGTGAGGGCATTGAATATCCATTGGACCAAGGTTGTGGCAGTGTTCAGGCTCATGATATTCCTGACACCCAAGAGGGATGGGGAATGGAGGGGGTGCAGGAGGCTGTGGTTGATACACTTCAGGATCATTTTGCTGAGGCTGGTATTGCTGAGACATTTGGATATTGAAATCCACATCCTGGGCATGCTCCTGAGATAGCTGCTGATGGTGGTCCTGGTCCTGTGCTGCTTGCTGTGCCTGTTCTCCAGTTTGCTCCTCCTAGAAAAATCAGCACAAATGAGCCATGATCAAATATAAATACATATGTTGCAATTACTGACCTGTGGTGGCTGTTGTGGATTTTCTGCTGCAATTTCCTGTGCATTTTCTGTGACTTGTTGTTCCAAGACCTAATGCAAGGACTAGTGTAAAAACCTGTTGCATTGCAACATTGAATTATAAAGCATCATCTGTGAAAGTATACACAGGTTGTTGCAACAGAAAATAAAAGGAAATAGTACTCTATCTATCTACAGACCAAGTCCAATTTACAGACCAACCCCAACTTACAGACCAATTGCAATTATGTCTCCAGCTGTAAAGTATAGACCTGCTGTGTTGCAACATTGACTGAATAAGACATAATCAAATATTTATCTGTATGATTATACATAAGTTGCAACAGACCTTGTGAATGTCCCAATCCTGTCCCCATCCCTATTGATCATCACTGGCTATCAGCCATGAAAACCCATACCCATAGCAATGATGGCATGCAGTAGTATTGTAGGTTACAAATAGATAGAAGGACAGAAAAAAACACCTCTTAAAACTGCAAAAACACAAAGCAAAATAGAAATATCAATTGTATGGTCATTATTGTAGACTGGAAAACCAATAGAATCATATCATTGCAAGTGGATTGTAGTGACAATGATCACTACTGATCCATGTCCTTGTCTGAACATTCTGCCCAACATGTTATTGTTTAAAAAGATGATATGAAGAGAACTGACCAAGAGATTTGCAAATCTGAAGATAGAGTAAACACATGTTGGATTGAAATATCAACTACTAAGACATGATCACAGTTGAAGATATATGTAGCAACACAGAATAAAAGGAAACAATGATAGATAAGCAGAAGTAGATGAACAATAGACAGAAAGTTGAATATAATTGATAGTTCTGTTGTAGGGAAGTTGAGGATGAATGAAAGAAAGGAAAAATGTGGTATGCAGTGCAGTGGTGGCGGCACTGTTCATACTGTGGTGGCAGGGGCAGCAAAGGGCCGTGCGTGGGTGGAGACCCCACATGCAGGTGGAGACCCCACACGCGGGTGGTAGGAGACCATGCATGCAGGTGGTAGGGGACCACATGTGTGGGTGGTAGGGACTGTGTGCAGGTGGGGTTGGAGACTGCATGTGCAGGTGGTAAGAGACCCCACACATGCAGGTGGTAGGGATCATGCACATGGGTGGTTGGAGACCACATGCGGGTGGTAGGAGATCATGCGTGGGTCGCATGGGACTGTGTGCACAGTCAGTAGGGGACTGTGTGGGTGGGGTAGGAGACTGTGCATGGGTGGTGTAGGACGCCGCACACAGGCAATATGGGACTGCATGCAGGTGGGGTAGGACACCATGTGCATGGGACCACATGTGCACAGTGTCCTATAGTAGAACTTACATATTGAATATAGTAAAAATTCTGCCTATCATGTTATTGTTTAAAAATATGGTATCAACAGAACTCACCAAGAGGTTTGCAATATGATTACAGTTGTATATATATGTTGCAACAGAGAATAAAGGGAAGCCATGCTAGATCCAAACAAAAGTAGATGAACAATGGGCACAAAGTTGAATATAATTGATGGTTTTGTTGACAGAATACATACCTGTGATGTTGTAGGGAAGTTGAGGGTTCCTATGTGAGTTGAGGATGAATGAAAGAAAGATAAAAGAGGGCACAATGTTCATCTGCTGGCGTGCACCAGCACAGCGCAGCACACGTGCGCAGGAGGAATGTGCAGCATGCCACACAATGGTGGCATGGGTGAGGTGGTGGCCACACTGTTCATATGGCAGCGGTGGTGGCAGGTATGGGGCTGCACGCCATTGACAGTGGCAGTGCATGGGTGGGCACAGGGGAAGGGATGTACGAATTGTCCACGTCATCTTGAGTGGACACAGGTGGGGCAGGTGTGTAAGTTGCTGTGCCATGCTGGTATGGCAACGGCATGGGCAAGGAGGTGATGGCCGTGCTGTATTGGCATGGCACAGTGGCATTGTGGGTGGCCAGGTGGTGGCCACCCACTGTTAGTACCATGCTGGTCTGGGTGGGGTCATAGTTGCCATGCACTGCTCATACAGTGGCAGCACGGGTGATGATGTACTATATCCTATTAGATGGGCATTAGATTTGAATGAGATGAGGAAACGGACCTTAGCTCTCTGAGGATGATAGGATGATATATCAAAAAGAATTGCATGCTGTTTGTACAGTGGCAGTGCGGGTGGTAGGGGACTGTGCACTGTTGACACAGTAGTGACACAGGTGTGCGGATGGGCACAGGAGAAGGGATGTACCAATGGCCTGCATCATCTTGAGTGGATGTGGGTGGCAAGTGAGTACACTGTGGTGCTGTGCTGGTACAGCAGTGGTGTGGGTGTTGTTATACAAGGTTCTTCACCAACTTTCCTATCTTCCGATTTCCAGACTTTGTGTTACATTTACTTATATCTTTATTTGTGCTCATGTGTTTGACTTGTTACTTTGCACATACATGTGGCACACTCTTATAGTTCATACTCCGCAGTTACACGCAGTCTAAAGGAGTCCTCGGTGGTGCAACTAGTTCTTTCTCTAGTTGCTCACTTCAGACTTCAGTCCCCCACTTAGTGTGGTGTTTAGAGTAGCCTCTGTCACAATCCACAAGTCCATTATCCTCCTTGAACAGTGGGTGCGCATGTGGGCACAGCAGTGGTGTGGGTGAACATTCAGGCACAGCATCCTGAGGTGCAGGTGGACAGTGGGTAAGCAAGGGACATTCTGGGTGAGAGAAGACACACCAATTGCTTCAATGCACTCTATGCACTGTGGTTAGAGCTGCCCCATGATGCTGCTGCCACTGCCACAACATGCACAGCCAGGGGTGGTGCAGGCCCATGCAGCCTCATGCACTGTGCAGTTGCCAGCTGGCACCTCAACCGTGCAGTGCCTGTTGGGCACACCGTGGTGGGGGTGCGGTACTGGGCCGCATGTGGCGTGCTGTTTGGATGGTGGCTGTGCGGGCAGGTAGGGGGCTGCGCACTGTTGCAGTGGTGGCATGGGCACATGGGTGGGCACAGGAGGATGGACATACCAATTTCCTGCATCATCTTCAGTGGATGCAGGTGCAGGTACAGTGGCTGCATGGGTGGCAGGGAGCATGTGTGGCTGCAGGGCAATATAGTCTGTTGGGATAGTATGGTCAGCTCCAGTATGCAATTTGCTTTTTGATATGATAAAGAGATAGATGCAGCCAGTCTATGCA
>QLPN01003834.1:0-13968 GCA_003314395.1 Albatrellus ellisii
CACTGGCGAGGAGGTCCTGGCGGTGTGGGCTCCACTGTACCCTGCGCACGGCGTACTCGTGCCCCATCAGGCACGATTCGGAAGAGCCTCCAACAGCCGCGCCGGCCTGTGCAAAGCCTGGGCCGAGCTTCGCCATGCGGCAGTCCCAGACGCGCACGGCCTTGTCGACGCCGCCGGTGGCGAGGACAAGCGGACGGTACTTATTCCAGTCGAGGGTAAGCACTTCGCCGCCAGAGGCGGGCGGTGTATGCGTTGGAGGTTGGGGCGAAGGCAGGGGCGCGGAGGTCAAAGAGGCGCACGGTCCCGTCTGTGGAGCAGGAAGCGAAAAGGTCAGGGTGGTGGGGGGAGAAGAGGGCTTGGTAGACGCAAGAATGGTGAGCTTGGATGGTCGTAAGGGAGCGTGGGCGTTCGGGGGTCCACTGCAAGTTAGAGAGGATTATATATAGCAATGGGGTGGAAATAAGGAGAACGGACAAGTTTCACTGTGCCATCCCAAGATGAGGAGATGAACTGGTCCTTCTTGATGTTGGACCAGTTGACTGAAAAAACCTCACGGGTGTGCTCGTGCCAGGTGCGTATGGGAAGGTCCTATGGAGGCTTGCCACGCTCACTGTCGCAGCCAGATGCTAACAAAGCGGGGGGCGTACATTGGACATCACATCCCACAGCTTGATCGAGCCGTCTCCGGACGCTGGTTCTCGTGCGCCTCAGACCACGTGACGTCATAGAGCGCATCCGTGGTCTCGTAACTGGAAATGCAGCGGTCAGCGGCAGGAGGAGAGTAAGGGCGAAAGCGATGCACAATTTGTCCATGTTCAGCGCGGGTACACCAGTGGGGCCGGGACCAAGAGACACAATGTGGAGGCGGCCGTTGCCTACCAGGCCATAGTTGGCAGCGGAGGCGATGGCAAGGCTGGTCGTATGGAAGGGCGACCAGGCGACATTGTAGTGCGGAAAGCCAGGCGTAGACAGCGCGGCGGGCGGCGCGGTCACAATCATGATGTGAGGAAGAAGTTACTTGTGTATCAGACAGTGAGACAAAGGACGTTGATCATTGTTGGCGGAGAGGTCATCAGCCAACATCTATATTACGGGAGGGCCGCACTCGCACGGCAGAACCCGTTACCGCCCATCACTGATAGTGGCAAGCTGTGTTGTACAGACCATCTGAATTGATAATGATGATGAAAGCATTTGTGCTAACTTAACCATCACTGGCAGGGTAGTACCTGTTGAAATGTGAGCACCATGCAGATGAAGAAGAGAGGAAAATCTCTTGCAAGTGTGCTAAGAGTGGGTTTCCATACATACACCATATTTAGGTATCTAGTCTACTAGATATCAAATTGCAGGCCCAGCCTATGGCAAAAACCACAAGGATAAGGAAAATCATGTGGAAAGAGAAATCACAAGGATAGGGAGTGAATGGAGGGAGCTTGACAACCCAAAATACAACAGTACCATCATTGGGGGCCAGTTCACTACAACATTGGTTGAAAAGTAACTTATAATAGTGAAACTGCACACCCCAATACTGTAGCAAGTAAACTTTTGGGCAGAGATTACACACATGTGTTGGACTTTGTCTGGATTTTACACTGCTGAGCAGTTCCTTTCTTATATCTCTCTATTTATATCTTTATCTTTCCATCTATCTCATCTATACTTTATCTCCACATCTATCTTATCTACTATCTGTGGCTGTGCTCTTACATCTATATCTGGCCATGCTCTTTCTCTACTGCATTAGGCAGCATCTTTGTCTTACTCTTTAGAGTGGAGCTACAACTTTATAGCTTCGTCTCTATATCTACTTTTCCCTTGTTGTCTCTTGCTCCTCTCTAAGTCTTTCCACACTCTGGAAAGCATCTTTTACCCACTCTGTGCCCTCATGTCTGGTGTCATCTCTCTCATGGCTGTGCTCTTTTCTCTTACCCTCAGTCTCCTCATTCCTGCTGTGCAATCAACCCATGCTGTCCTTTTCATTGCCCTTGCCTGCCCAGTCCTGTTCTCACAACATGATGTGAAGTTCCTTGTGTTGGCAGCAATGATGACATGTGTTCCTGATGTCCTGACTGGTCCTCACAATGGTTTAGTAGTCCTTGTTGTCAGGCTGCCTTTTATTCCCCTGGTTTTCTCTATATTTTCCATATTTTTCTTATATTTATATCACCACAGATATTCTTATCACTCTTGATCTAGTGAAGTGATCTATTTGGTCTTTCTTTTATTTTGTTAAGATTAATTGGCCAATGATGTGTATGTCATCTGATCTCTGATTGAATCAGTTACAATGTATTTATGACTCATTTCTCATGTATACTGTGGATGCTCACTCAGCTCTCTCATATCTGCTGCAGAATATCACCAATCATTCTCACACTTGCTGTGGATCTTACTCATCATCATTTTTCTCTGATTTTGTATGCCTGCTCTACATTACTGCTACATGACTGCACATGACTGTGAATGTGTGACTGCATAGCTACAACACACAGACCTCTCATGAGACTCAGGGATGATATGGATGGACCCATTGCTTACAGAAAAATTCTCTTGCACAGCTTTCTTTTCCCTCAGTCTTCTATGAAGAGACTGAGGTCAGTACTTACTTTCTAAGCCATTCATCTTATATCTTTTCTCATCGTTTCTCCTGTAGAATATATTCTCTTCATTCTACAGGTACAGTACTATAATGGTTACCACTTTAGTCTTCTACAAAGTGCTAAGAGCAGCCTATTGGATGGTCTTAGGGAAAGTTTGCAATAACTATACCCCTGGTAACAAGGTAGTTGGTATGCACTTGGTAAGCAAAGTAAACATTCCTGATGATGATGAAGAGAGGGATCAACAAGATAGTGATAAGGATGATACCACCAATGACTAAACAAGGATCCAGGGTGATGAGTTTAGGATGTCTTAGCAACACTTAAAGTGACTTTAGAGATCTTATACTTAGTTCTTAGAAGATGATGTGAGTTTTGTAGCAAGCTTAGGTCAAGGAGAATCCCTAGATTGTGAAGTTGACAAGACTGGGGTTTAAGACTGCCAGGCTTTCAACTACTTATACAAAACCAGAGTCCTAAAGATAGTACAAGTGAATAAGGTTCACTGATCAATGGCATCATGTGACCTGAGATGTGTCCATAGTAAGCTAAAGTAAATGTAGTCATAAGTGTGAAATGAACAAGAGATAAACAAAGGTAAATAGAGATGAAATAGGATGAGTCCTTACTAATTGTATAATGATAGTCCTTAGCAAGTAAATGTAAATAAATAAAGAAAAAGAAGAAAGAAAGTTGTTACAAGGCACTTGCCTAGGCACCTTGTAATGGTTTTCTTTTTCTTTTTCTTTTTCTTTTTATCTTACTTACTAGTAAAGTGTAGTATTATTACTACAAGTGTGAGCCTAGCTCCAAATACTACCTTCTTATCTTCCTTTATTTATTATATCATTTGCTTGCTAAGGACTATCACTATACAATTAGCAAGGACTTCCTATTTTTTGTCTTTATTTATCTCTTGTTCATTTCATGCTTGTGGCTGAGCCACTTACTATACCCATGAATGTGTCATTGCTGCGCATTACTGCACATTACTGTGCATTCATCATTGATTGATGAACTTAGTTATTTGTACTATATTTAGATTTCCAGTTTTGTATAAGTGGTTGAAAGACTGGCAGTCTTAAACCCCAGTCTTGTCAACTTTGCAATCTAGGGATTCTCCTATACTGCACTTGACCTAAGCTCATTATAAACTCACTTCACTCTAAGAACTAAGTCTAAGATCTCTAAGTCACTCTAAGTGTTATGAGGCACTTGCTTTGGCACCTCGTAACGCGTTTCAGTTTTTTCTTTCTTCTTTTCTTTTTCTTTTTATCTTACTTACTAGTAAAGTGTAGTATTATTACTACAAGTGTGAGCTTAGCTCCACTTTACTTAGTAAGGACTTATCTTTCCTTTCTCTTTTATAGTACTTAAGTATTTACATACTTAAGTGTGAGCTTAGCTCCAAGTACTATATTAGACTTATCATTTTCTCTTTATCTTTCTTTACTTATTATAACATTTACTTGCTAAGGACTATTACTATACAATTAGCAAGGACTCCCTTTTCTCGTTCTTATTTACCTTTGTTTATCTCAAGTTCATTTCACACTTGTGGCTGAGCCACTTATATCACAAGGACACGTACTTACTGCACATTACTGTGCATTATCGTTTACTTACTGCACAATACTGCGCAACTTTACTATACTTAGATCTCCGGTTTTGTATAAATAGTTGACAGACTGGTGGTCTTAAACCCCAGTCTTGTCAACTTTGCAATCTAGGGATTCTCCTATACTGCGCTTGATCTATACTCGCTACAACCCATCTTCTTAAAACTAAGAACTAAATCTACGATCTCTAAGTCACTCTAAAGAGTCACTAAGATATCTTAAACTTCATCACTCTGGATCCTTGTATCGTCATTGGTGGAATCATCCTCATTTCTATCTTGTTGATCCCAATCTTCATCGTCATCAGGAACTTCCATTACGTGCATCAAGCACCCATTCAATCTCCAGTTACCAGGAGTATCAATATAGACCTTCCCTAAGACTGTCCAATAGGCCGCTCTTAGCACTAAGTGTCACTAAGACATCCTAAACTTGTCACTCTGGATCCTCGTTTAGTCATCAGTGGTATCATCCTCATCACTATCTCATTGATTCCCCTCTTCATTGTCATCAAGAACAGTTATTATGCTTATCAAGTGCATATCAATTACCTTGTTACCAGGGGTATTATTGTTTCAGACCTTCCCTAAGACTGTCCAATAGGCTGCTCTTAGCAAAAGCTTTATAGTACTTGGAGCTAAGCTCACACTCTAGTATGTAAATACTAAAGTACTATAAAGGAAAGAAATGGAGTCCTTACTATAAGTTGTTGAATATCTCATGTGTACTATACTTCCATTCAGCTTATTCCTTCACACTCATACACTTTACATATATCATATGTACATTCCACATGTCCTCAGACTACATCTCCACTCTCACTCCAAGCACCACACTATACACCAGGACAATGCATGTCCCTCTCACTTTGGGCATCCTTGTATTCACCACAACACTCTCTGCCCCAAACCTTACCTATGAATACTATAAGATGGACACTCCACTATACTACCCCCTCAGACATCTTACCCTCAGTCTGAGTGTGTACTTCACATTACCACTGTCACATCTTCTCATCACACAACCCTGCAGTGCACTTGAACCACATCACCCAACTTACTGTGTTGGCAACCTCTTACTCTGCTGCAGATGTTACCTGCTGCTCTCTCCCTTCTGGGAGTCTCCTACCTACTGTCCATCATATACATCCTAGCTGCTGTTGTCTGCCATAGCCTGCACATACATAAGTAGGAGCTAGGCTCAGCAACTGTAGTTAATACTACACTTGTAGTAAGTAAGATAAAGAAAAGAAAGAAAAAGAAAAAAGAAAAAAATGCATTATGAGGTGCCAAAGCAAGTACCTCAGAACACAAAGAGACTGAGAATATATTCTCTTCATTCTACAGTTGGCTGTGCTCTTTCCAAGCAACCTCCTTCAATAATCTTACCATCTTATCTGATCTAAATCTAATCCTCTATCTTATCACAGTCCTTACTGCCTCATGGGTTGGATCCCACACATGCTGTGCATGTGCTGCACCTGTTCTCAGGCTTGCTGTGCTTTCTACTTACATAGCCTACCCTAGAGTACTGTGCCTGGTCTGTGCACATTCCTTAGTGCTATAAGTAGTTGCTGTAGTTAGCAAATAGATGCCAGCTTGTTACAGCTGGTTCCACCCTTCATCTATGGCTGAGATCTCTCATCCCTTGGCTGAGATCCAAGGCAGCTCCCATTAAGTCCTCTTAAGGAGGCAGGAATAAGTTGGGTTTGTGGCATTCACAATGATGTCCATCATCAGTTTGCTGATCCTGACACTAGTCACACTTGTCCCTTCCACTCTCATGAGCACCAGTATACTGGTTGTTCTGTCTCTCCCTCAGCACATTCATGCAGTCTCAAGCCTCATCATCATGAGAGTATTGAACATATGTATGCATACTACACTTTTTGTTTGGCTTTCCTTTCACTACCATGCATGTACTCTTTACATAAACACACATACTTGTTATGTTTTCACCTATTTATTCTCCTCATATCAATAAGATGAGATAGAGATAAGTATACTTAATAAGTAAACAGTGTGATCAGCATCATAAGGTAATGAAAAAACCAACAGCCCCCCATGCTGGGCACACTGGGGGAGATCAGAAGCAGAAGAGGGAGCCACAGTTCTCTGATGAGGATGACAGTGATGATGAGTGCATGCAAAATGCATGACAGTGTTGATATGTGCTGTGGTGCATTGATGGCAGAATCTATAATCATGACCACAACAATTGCTGAGGGGTGCAAATCATAAGATCCTCTAGACACCAGAAGGGAGAGATTTAGTAGTTTAGTGCAAATAAGGTGATGATGCAACACAATTGAGCAACAATGAGGAAATGTGATGGAAATGTGACACTGTAAGCTCTGCAATGGGAATGATAGATGATGTGACACAATGCAATAGAGGCTTGACACAACACAATAGAGACTTGATGCAATGCAATAATAAATGTGACCTATGGGGTATGTGCACTTTCTTGACTTTGAGATATGCAGAAAGGGGAGCAGAATGCACTTTTTGCAATCTGACTTGGACAGGAGAGGAGAAGGCAAACCATGGGCAGGGGAAATCTATTCCTTTCTGATGGATGATGCACCATCTAAATACAAGTCTAGCTCCAAGGCTGGAGCACAACAAATCAAAACAGAAAATTTACAACATAGGGTTGATCATAGGGATATTTGAAATGAGGTGGAGTCTGGGCATGAACAAATGAAATATCATACTATAATGGATGTGTGAAAGAGGAAAAGCACTGATTGCACTAAATGCTGACTTCACAACTTGTGACTCCATGGTTACTTTGGCAGGTCTGGACCATGCCTTGGCCTATTCATCCTATCTGTCCTGCTCCTTGTCAGCTGACCCCAGTACTGTCTTCCAACACCTAAATGAATGTGTGATTTATGCAACTGCAGATGATTGTCATGTGTGGCACATTAATGTTGCTGTGTTCACCTAATGTCACTGATGGTCATTTTCCAGTGTTACATGCACATGATGCTCATCAGCATGTGAGTCTGGGGTACAGCACAATACGTACATGCCTGATGTGGTGCACATGGCCAATTTGCAGTCATTGCACAATCTAATCCAAGTCAGAGCATGATGGATCATTGTATTGCAGCATTGATGCACATGAGCTTGGGTTGATTATGCATTGTCACAGATGATCATAGGCATGATCAGAAGAACTGAAATGGAAAGGTGATGGCCAGAGAGACCCTTTGTAGCAAGGAGTGTGCCTTGAGATGTTGAAGAAGGTATGACAGAAAACAAAAACATGGCACAACTGGACCTTGAGGCCACTCAGATTGATGTGCAGTCAACATGTAGAAGTGTTGACATGTGCAAGCCTGATAGGTAGGGAGGTACACATTGTGTGATGTGTAAATGATGCTGCTCAATTGAGTCAGGCACTGCAGAAGAGCCCTTTGCAGTGGAGAAGCACATCTTGAGATGTTGGAGGTGACACAGCACCATGAATGTGACTGACATTGTTGGAAATACCGACAGTAACTGTTCAGCTCCACTACACTTATCACTATATGTCTTCTTTATGTCCTTACTGACACATGTTCTAACCAATTACTTAACCAACTACCACGTTCTAACCCCACTTACATCACCAAACCATGTCTGTGCAGCATGTACTACACCCCCACATACAACCTCACATTTACACTCTGCCTGAACTCAGTTCAGCACACACTACATATACTTTGCCCCCCACTTTCTCAATACTCTATGGCATTATACTACATGTTGTACCACGTCTCCTCACTCTGCGCCCTAGCATGCACCACTTACCACTACACCCTCATCACTGCCTACACCACCTGCACCCTCATCTTCATAGTTGGCTCATATCTGTGCTTACAGACATGTGCAGTCATGTATGATGGAGGATGTAGGCAGTGAAATGCTCTAGTTGTGGCATCAGAGAAGTTGAGAGGCCAATAGGGTGGCAGAATATTTATGCATGGTCAGTTAGCAGGACCAGATTCTGCATCCATGAGATAGTCAAGTGTGAAGTCAGAGAGGAGGAAGGATGAGAGGGTGATGAGGAAGTCATGCAGAGGTGACAGCAAAGGTAAAGGCCCTCTGCATTAGAGCCATTGACTTTGGCATCCATAAACAACCATGCACCATAGCTGTTGATGATTCATGTGGGCTATCAGGTTGTGCAACCTGAATGCTGTGGCAATTCCAGCATGACCAAATTAACATGGAGGGTGCAGTGTGAAGATGTTCATTCAGACTGAGATTCTGATTAGATGCATGGGGAGAAAAGTTCAAAGATGCCACAAGTCCAGGATTCCATTGGTTCTGCATGGTGCACAAATCAGTGCTGGACTCCATTTCCAACCTTTTTGAGACTTGTCACATAAGCCTGTACTGCATTGTTTGTAGCTGATATATGGCTTGAGGATGAAGTGGCAGTCAACAATTCCCTAGAAAGAGTAATAATAATAAAAAGGGAGAGGAGTTCTGTACTCCAAGCAATGAGGGAGAATGCATAAGAGGGTGTGTGCATGGTCATATGGCACATAGATCCATACAGGTAGAATACCATCAGCAGTGGTGATGCTATAGACCTAGAGATCAAGTGAAAATATCTGGGTAGGGCAGTGAATGACAACAACATCATCAGGTGGAATGTGCCAGCATATAGCACAACACATGTGATTGCAGAGATTAGGATTAATGCTTGAGAGAACAAGGGCAAAAGGTCATGTGACCACATCTGAGATGAGAGTAGATAGAGGTGTACACAGAGAGAGCATACACAGAAGAAACAACTCAGCAAGAGTGTAAAGTGCTGAGGTATGTGGTCAAGAAAGTGGAGTTTATATAGTAAGGGTGATGTGAATTTAGGGAGGAGTCTGAAACATAAAGAGATAAGATTAAGGATCAGATAAGCATCCATAGTGTGTCCAGTGTTGTATGACAGGTGGACAACAACAGCTCCCCACACTGGACATACTCAGGACACTCTTAAACCAGTCCCAGAGAAGTGTGATGGTGCTTGAATGAGATGTAGGGCAGGGACTTGGTGAGTGCATCAGCAATGACAGGTGTGGAGGGAATGTGAGAGAGGACTACAAGGCCTTCATCAACACACTGTCAGATGTAGTGAAAGTACATGTCGATGTGTTTCATGCCATGTCCTGCAACTGGATTGTTGGTGAGGTTGATAGAGCCCTTATTATCTCCCTGCAGTAGAATAGGAAGAGGTAAGTGGAGTCCTATTTCTTTTGCAAAGTTGGTTGTGATACCAGGCAGCTTGCATGGAAGTCTGCAAGAGTGCAATGTACTTGGCTTCCATGGATGATGTTATGAGGCACTTGCTTTGGCACCTCGTAACGCGTTTTTTCTTTTTTCTTTTTCTTTTTTCCTTTATCTTACTTACTAGTAAAGTGTAGTACTATTACTACAAGTGTGAGCTTAGCTCCACTTTACTTAGTAAGGACTTATCCTTTTCTTTTCTCTTTTATAGTACTTAAGTATTTACATACTTAAGTGTGAGCATAGCTCCAGGTACTATATTAGACTTATCTCTTTTCTGTTATCTTTCTTTTTATTTATTATAACATTTACTTGCTAAGGACTATTACTATACAATTAGCAAGGACTCCCTTTCATCATCTTTATTTACATCTGTTTATCTCCAGTTCGTTTCGCGCTTGTGGCTGAGCCACTTACATCACATGGACGCTCACTTACTGCGCTTTACTGCACACATTTGTTTACTTACTGTGCATTACTGCGTAACTGTACTATAGTTAGATCGCTAGTCTTGTATAAATAGTTGACAAACTGGCGGTCTTAAACCCCAGTCTTGTCAACTTCGCAATCTAGGGATTCTCCTCTTACTGCGCTTGACTTAAAGCTCGCTATAACCTCATTCCTCTCTAAGAACTAAGTCTAAGAACTCTGAAATTCACTAAGACATCTTACGCTAAGTCAAACTGGATCTTCGTATTGCTATTGGTGGAATCATCCTCATTGCTATATCGTTAATCCCACTCTTCATCGTCATCCGGAACCTCTATTACATTCATCAAGTCAATATCCAAAACTTGGTTACCAGGAGTAACATTTTAGACTTTCCCTAAGACCGTCCAATAGGCCACTCTTAGCAGATGACAGCAATATGACATGCTGTTTGTGCAAGGTCCAGGATACTGTGTCAGGACACATTTATTTTTCTTTTCATTTTACGAATTCTTTCATCCTTATCGCTCAAGATCTACATAAGATATCTTATCAGATCATGTAGATCTTATCGCGATTATATATGACTCATTCACATTTCGTCATCGGCCCAATTACTATACATAGATGACACATATTCCCACAGTCACTTACAGAGCTTCCCACAGATGCTGCGCATCCTTACTGATGCTGTGCAAGTTGCTTATTGATCGTTCACAGGAATGCTGCACATTCCTTTATGATACACCTGCCCTACAGTATATACATGGTCTGTGCGCAGGATCTCTTTAGTATATATAGTTCAGCTGTATCGTAGTTACTCTTCAGCTGAATACATCTGGGATATCCGTTTGCACAAGCGTGATCTCATCCCTCTGTTAGCTCTTCCCTCTTCTTATACATTGTGTGACCTTGCTGGCAAATGTCGGCCTCACATACTGCAGCACCACACATGAAGAAGACATACACTCCAGTAGACTTGCAATCATTGTGTGATTCTGCCCAGTCAGAGTCTGATTGACAGTGGAGGATGAACAGCATCAAGCCATCATATTGAAGCTGCAGTGTGCATGTTCCTGCTAGGTAACATAAGACATGTTGGGCAGTGTGAAGATGGTCTGGTGAGGAATTGGCAGAGTATTGTGTTAGGCAGGTGACAGCAAATGCTATATTGGGGTGTGAGACAATTGTAGAATAAAGGAGTGA
This sequence comes from Albatrellus ellisii, assembly GCA_003314395.1. Lineage (NCBI taxonomy): Eukaryota > Fungi > Basidiomycota > Agaricomycetes > Russulales > Albatrellaceae > Albatrellus > Albatrellus ellisii. The sequence goes on from QLPN01003834.1 coordinate 11,140, forward strand.
CCCAATGAGCTGTTGATAGTGGGTACACTGTGCTGCAGCATGACAATGTGTTTTTGATGAGATGGAGAGATGGCAGTAGGGGTGTTGCAACAGGATTGCAGTCAGTCATGTGAAAATGTCATCAAGATATGCTGTTTAGTCTAGGTTGAGGGTGTGTGCAACACAGTCATGTGAGATGTGGAGCCCAAGGTAGCTTTGGGCCTCACCTAGGTCATGCATGTTGAAGGCCTTGGCAAGAGCTCATTTTAGATGGAGAATGTGCTGTAAATCACATCCAAAGATAGTTATATCATCAACATAGACAACTACAACCATTTCCAGATGAGAGGAGTCACCTGGGATGTGAAGAACATAAATACTGGCATTGACATGCAGGCAGACAAGGCCTTTGTTGAGTAGGATTTTGTGCAATTTCACATTCCATTGCCATGAGGCCTGTTTCAAGCCATAGATTGACTTTAGTAGGTGGCAGACTTTGTCAATATTGGCTGGGTCCTCAAAACCTTCAGGTTGGAGCATATAAAGTTCTTCATCTAGATCTCCATTGAGAAATGTGGACTTGACATCCATGGCATGGATGTGCCAGTTGAAGTGAGTGGCCAGGGCAAATATGAACCTGAGAGATTCAAAATGAGCAATGGGTGAAAAAACTTCAGTGTAATCTACTCCCTGGACTTGCATGAACCCTTTTGCAACAAGTTGCACATGATAGTGACTGTCAGCCTTCTTTTTGAATACCCATTTGTTTTGTATGGCTTTGTGTCCAGGGGGAAGGTTGACAAGTTCCCACATATGCATGCCAGCCATTGCTGTGAGTTCATATTTGCAAGCTTCACACCAATGTTGTGCATCTGCTGTTGAGAGAGCCTCATGCAGTGTGAAAGGGTTGTGCAAAATTGCTTGCACAAGCAGAGTTGAAAGATTGGGAGCTGGAAGAGGGGTTGCAAAATTGTCTTTGTCTGAATCTTCTTCTTCAACTGCTGTGAAGGGCTGTGTGCCATATGTGCTGTTTTCAAAACATACAGGTCATTGAGTTGTATGCTCGGATCTTCAAAGTGGCTCTGGCATGATTGAGTCAGCTTCTAGAGGGTGATCTGCTGATCCTTGACATGCTTGTACTGGGGCTCTGAAAACAAGTGGAGGAACCATAATTGGTTGGGGGAGATGTATGATGCATGTTGCATGGGCATGAGTGTGTCTGGGCACTGGTGCAGAGGGAATTGGCAAGGATGATTGAGAGGGTGATGAGGATGATGAGGATGATGAGGATTCTGGTTCAAGTAGGGCTTCATTCTGGTCCCCCTCATCTGAGGAATTGAGATGTTCTGGTGCTGCATCAGGGAACAGCTTCAGCAGAGGAACAGGAGCAACAGGAGCAGGAGTGGGACAAGATGGAAAAAGGGATTCATTGAAAATTGCATCACAACTAATGACAAGTCAATGTGCCTGCTTGTCCCAGAAGTACCAGGCCCATGATGCCAGCTCATACCCTACAAAGAGGAGTCCACACACACATGCATTGAGTTTTGTGCACTGTTCTTCAGGAGTGTGCACATATGCCAGGCACCCAAAGACCCTAAAGTACAAAATGTCAGGTGGCCCAGAGCCCATCCAGAGAGAAGAGGGGGTGTGCCATCCCAGTTGTCAAGATGGGGTGTGATTGTAGAGGTGAACTGCAGCATACAATGCAAGTTCCCAATAGCCTGAAGAGAGACAGGTGCCATGGAGCATGGCATGTACTTGGTCAAGAAGGGTGCCATTCCACCATTCCACACATCTGTTCTGCTGCAGAGAATATGGTGCAGTTCATTGGTGGACTACACCCAGTGTGGTAAGTTTCTATGATAGGGCATTGCTCATGAACTCACCACTGATCAGTTCAGAGGCATATGATGCCCAGTCCCAAGAAGTCATCTATAAAATTAACAAAGAAAGAGTGACCTTGCAATGATTGAACTGTGAATGGACCAACAACATCCAAATGAACAAGTTCTAGCGTGGCTGCAGTGCAGCACTTGGATACCTGAAAGGGGGTGCAGGTCATGCAACCTTGTGCACAGGCTTGGCATAGGGTTTCAGAGGGGTTGTAGTCCACAGAATATTCTTTGACTGACATGGGTATGAAGTGATGATGTAACAACTTAGCTGGATGACCAAATTGCACATGCCAAATATCAACCATGATGTGCAGTGCAGTTGATGCAGTGGCAATGGTGGTAGAGATTTCAAGGTTGAGCCAGTAGGTCCCTGCACAGAGGAAGCCTGTGGCTTGGAGACAACCAGAGTGGTAGATATGGCAACTGGTGGCATCAAATGAGGTGTGGAAACCTAGAGAACCAAGGCAACTGATTGATATGAATTGTCCCATGGCATGTGGGGCATATAAAATGTGTTTGAGTGTGATTTCAGAAGACTGACCATCAACACAGACAGTGCCAATGATTGTTCCAATGCCAGTGTACAGCATTTGTGCATTGTTGCCTAGAGTGATTTTTCTGGGATATTTAAGTATTTTGAGTGTGTTAAAGTCAGCTTGAAAGGGCAAAACATGGTCAGAGCACCCAGAATCTAACATCCAACAGGAATCATGCACAAGATACCAGCAAGACTTGGAGATTGATTCAGAGGTAGACGATGATGCCCACAGGGTGTTTACAGTGGCAGTGGTGGCAGGGGATTGTTCATGCAGGTTATGGCAGGCAACTAAAGCAATAATAATTATGTATTGCAAGTGAGAAACAAGGAGCAGCATGGCTGCAGTGGCAAGAAGTATGGTGGGCAACAGTAGGTTGCCACAAGGTGAGGAGAGTGAGAGTCAGTTGTCTGAAG
>QLPN01003834.1:14076-33751 GCA_003314395.1 Albatrellus ellisii
AATAGAAGTGGAAGTGTTGTAATTGTGTAAGTAATGTGTCAGTGGTATGTAAATATGTGTGAGAAGTGTGATGAAGTATAATGGAGGGAATACCGAACGAAAATGTAAGTAAGAGGTGCAGTAATTGACATACAAGGAGAATTCAACAGGGATATGATGGATGATGTTGATGAAGTAGACTCAACAGCTGCAGTAACCTTAGGTCCTCCTCCAGCTCCTCCCTTCTTTCATTTGAGTTCAGGATGTAGTTTCCAGCAATAGTCAACACTGTGAAGTTCCACTGCAGTGTGTGCATTTGAATTTGCCTCATTTGCACATGGGTTTGTGTGGTTGCATTTGTGTGTGAAGGGCTGAGAGGGAGGAGTTGCTGTGCTGATGTGCTTCTTCATCTAGGATGTGAGCTCGAACCATTGAGGGATAGATAAGTGAAGTAGACTGAGATGATAAAATAGATGACACTACATTGTCCCATGATTCCAGTAGACCAAAGAGCAATCAAAGTGCAAACAACTGATCTCTGATGGGGATGCCCAAGACTTTGAGTTCTGCATGAGTGTTTTTGAGTTGCTCTATTTGAGTTCCTAGAGGCTCACCCATTTTAAAGGTGAATCAAAAGAGGTCATGTGCACTGACAAAAGTTGAGATGGCACCCTTGGTGCCATATTCTGTTAAAAATTTCTTCCACATGTCAAATGCTGTCATAGTATGAATGTCAAGTATGTGTGCAATGACATTACCAGTGTAAAGGGTGATGTAGGCAACTGTGGAGTCATTGGTTTCTTCCCATTCTGTGATTATGGCTTTATTTGATATAACTTCCTCATCCCATGCTGCTGTTAATCCTTCCACTCTGTGATGTATTGTGGTTTTGATTTCAGCATGTTTTTGATGTGATGTCATATACCATATCCCAGCTATCATTAGCACAGCTTGTACCATTCATGACCAGATGGTGTAGTTGTCACTTCTGGTGAGTGTGGGAATATCAAATTTTGGCACAGACTTTGAGACCATGTGCAGTAGTTCTGACAGCACTTGTACAATGATGATAAGAAAGTGGTGTGTTGTGTGTCTCTGTGTGAGAGCTATGATGAAGTTGATACTGCCCCCAGGGCCCATAACCTGAAAATATCTGGGTAGGGCAGTGAATGACAACAACATCATCAGGTGGAATGTGCCAGCATATAGCACAACACATGTGATTGTAGAGATTAGGATTAATGCTCAAGAGAACAAGGGCAAAAGGTCATGTGACCATATCTGAGATGAGAGTAGATAGAGGTGTACACAGAGAGAGCATACACAGAAGAAACAACTCAGCAAGAGTGTAAAGTGTTGAGGTATGTGGTCAAGAAAGTGGAGTTTATATAGTAAGGGTGATGTGAATTTAGGGAGGAGTCTGAAACATAAAGAGATAAGATTAAGGATCAGATAAGCATCCATAGTGTGTCCAGTGTTGTATGACAGGCAGAAAACAACATAAAGAAGGAGCTATATGCTCCAGATGACAAGGGAGTGGTAAAACAAAAAGAAACTCATCAAGCCCCTCCATGATTTGCATGGTCTGGCTGAGTGAGACTAAGACCATATCAAATCCCTCCATGATATACACTGTTATGAGGCACTTGCTTAGGCACCTCATAACAGACTTGTGTTTTATTTTTTATTTTTTCCTTTTATCTTACTTACTATAAGTGTAGTATTAACTACAGTTGTTGAGCTTAGCTCCAACTTATAGTAAGGACTCTATCTCATTTTCTTTATAGTACTACAGTATTTACATACTGCACTGTGAGTTTTACTCCAAGTACTATAAAGCTTCTCTATCTTTTTTTCTTTCTTTATTTATTTACATTTACTTGCTAAGGACTATCACTATACAATTAGCAAGGACTCATCCTATCTCATCTCTATTTACCTTTGTTTATCTCTCATTCATTTCATGCTTGTGGCTACCTTTACTTTAGCTTACTATGGATGTGACTTGGTCACATAATCTTGTTGATTGCTGCACAATCATCATTGATCAGTGGACCTTATTTACTTGTACTATCTTTAGGATGCTCTGTTTTGTATAAGTAGGGACAAGCCTGGTGGTCTTAAACCCCTAGTCTTGCCAACTTTGCAATCTAGGGATTCTCCTATACTGCACTTGATCTATAAGCTCACCCTCATCTCACTTACAACTCTAAGAACTAAGTCTAAGATCTCTAAGTCACCTTAAGCATTGCTAAGACATCCTAACCTTGTCACCCTGGATCCTCATTTAGTCATTGGTGGTATTATCCTCATCACCATCTTGTTGATCCCTCTCTATATCATCATCAGGAATGTTTACTACATGTATCAAGTGCACAACAACTACCTTGTTACCAGGGGTATAGTTATTGTTGATGACTTCAGCTTAGCTAAGTGTATATTTCCTTTTTCACTCCTATACTGTACATACACACATACAAACACATACACACACATACTGTACACACATCAACTTGTACATACTTCTATGGTCCATGCACTACTAGTCTTACTATAAGTAGTAGGTAAAAGCACCCATAACAATAAGAACTATTCTAGTTCCACTCGTGCACATGGCCTGTGTTCATCAGTTATCACAAACCTGATAACATGTGATGATCAGCATGGTGGTCACCTGAGGCCAAGCCACTCTACTCAAAGAGGACTGAAGGTATTTGGTGGGTACAGCACAGGCAAAAGCCCAAGTAGAAAGAAAGCACACATCAGGATTGCAAAGTAGATGTAAAGAAGGAGTGTAGTGGTATCCATGATGTGGGAGTTGGTAGAAGACTGACTGAGAAACAGTGTCCCTAATCTAACACCTATATACATAAATGGGCAGTGCACAGACCATGCTGATGTAATAAACTGTGGGGCATGGGTGGTGGAGCAAAGAGCAAGAACACATGTCAACAAAACCTTCCCTAAGACCATCCAATAGGTTGCTCTTAGCACACAGGCTTTGCCAATGGGTATGCCTGGGTATGGGTCTAGGTCTGGGTATGGGTCTAGGTCTGGGTATGGGTCTATTGGTTTTCCAGTCTACAATGGAAGCATACAGTTGATGTTCCTGTTTTGCTTTGTATCTTCACAGTCTAAGGGATGTTTTTTTTGCCCTCCTATCTATTTGTAATCTACAATACTCCCACATGCCATCATTGCTATGGGTATGGGTTTTCATGGGTGATAGCCAGTGATGATCACTCAGGATGGGGACAAGGGCATTGGTGAGGAATGTTGCAACTTATTTAACTATGTCTGATTCAGTTGATGTTGCAATTTAATAGGTCTTTACTTTATAGCTGGAGATGTAATTGGAATTAATTTGTAGGTTGGGATTGATATGTAAATTGGACTTAGTTTGTTGATAGATAGGGCACTGTTTCCTTTTACTTTCTGTTGCAACAAGCTATGCATACTTTCACAGATGATGCCTTATAATTTGATGCTGCAGCACAACAGGTTTTTACACTATTAATAGAGAATTGGATGACATACATGTCATCAGCTGATAGTCCATGATAAGATGAAAGCAAAAGTAATAAGATCATCACACCAGATCATACATGATAAGAGGATCAGTGACAATATAAAAAATGGAATATATGGAAAATATAGAGAAAAGTCAGGAGAATAAAACACAGCCTGACAGCTATTGTCCTACCCTACTCCATTCACAGCTCCACTTGCTATATGCCATCAATTGCTGCAGATGACCACATTGTGGACCCCATACATTGGCTTGTCTTTCATGTACTGAATGCAACAACACAGAGGCTCATCACATTGGGTATCATCAAGGAGAGGTACAACATTGTTGTGAAATGGCTAAGGACTATCTGGGAGATCACAATTATGAGTGCATTGCCAATGATGCAGATGCATATGACTAAATGCAATTCTAGAGGCTAGAACCAGGTAGCAAAGGGGTGCTGTCAGAGTTTCATTTTTCATTTTCACTTTCATCATCTTGTGCCATGTTGTCTTAACCCTATAACAGCATTGTGCCATTGTGTACAGTACAATGGGCATAACCTCATAACAACAGCTTTGCACCCTTTTGTATGTTCTATTTTTACTATACTGTCACACTACTTAAACATGCTCCAGTACAACAGCTACCTTCAGTTTTGTCCTCCTTTATATCTTGTATCATCTCATCTACTTGTGCAATCTTAACTGATTGTCTATCTATGTTCCCCTTGGGTCTTCTACTCTATCTGATAGGAGCTTGACTGCTCATGTGTGTTAAACCCTAACACACTAGCACAGCGGAACACATTACTATATATGTATTAGAGCACTATTGTCGGCATTGTAGTGTATATTGCTGTACACATGATGTAGGATGAATATTTGTCACAGGTACAATACAGGTCGTAAGTGTTTGGAGGCGTAGTATAAATATTTCAGGTAATTTTAATCAACACATTTGTAGGGTAGTAGCATCATTGTTATGTGTACGTAGTCACTTCGACACGCCTCACATAAGCCGACTCTGTAAGGGCATGTGGCTTTCTGGGGTGCGTTTCTCGTGCCAGATGATGCTTCAAGGATGAGTTTGCGTCAATGCCAGGCCCTGCTCGAGGTTACGATCTTCATCCTGATGTGCTGGAACGCGATGAACCGTCCACGAGGCCCCGACAAGCGCTTGACAGCCTCGGCTCCACGTGGCCGCCGCTCGGGCGTGTTCCCCCGCACGCAGCGTGGCGCCGACGGCGCAATTTACTTCTGCCAGATGCCCAGGTTGGTTAGTGCGGAGCCTGCGGACGGCACCACTTTGTCGCCACATGCATGCCCCTTGATTTCGTATTCCAAAACATCCACCCCTACCTTCTGTCTACGCTGGCTGCACGCCGCATATTTTGATATTGTGTCTCCCTGCAGTACGATATGCACTTTCATTCCTCTCCGCTCTCTTTTCTGCAACGATGACTGCAGCGTCACCAGCGCACACTCTTGCGGTTCACTCACAGTCGATAGTCTCATCAATGCATAGCGTCGGCCCTCTTATTGCGATCTCTGCATGCATCACGAGATTACTAACTGTATACCTATTTGTACATGCCGCTGCCATATCGCAGTTTCTCCTGCGTAAGTACGAAGTACAAATAATCACGCTCGCGTGTCTATTGCCACATCAATAAGTTCACAGATATATTGCTATAGTTATTACAAGAGCTACTACCTCCTGCTCACGTCAACGTCAGAGCGCGAGTGCCCTCTCTCAATACACACGTCCGCCCAATTTCTATCACGTGGTCTACTCCCAGCCACGTCGTCACCACCCAAGCAAGGGCGAACAACAACACTGCGCCCCAGTTCCTGATCCTCTGCGTCCACAGCCTCCGCTCGAGCTTCTCCGCCCCGACCGCGATGTAGTCCGCCCATTTTGGACGGCAGAGCCACCAAAACTGCAACACTGGGCCAGGGAACATCACATACACCTTTCCCGCCGACCCGTCCGCAGACTTCGTGCGGTAGTACGAGCCGCACGCGCTCCAGACCGAATGGGCCAGGCCATCCTGCAACCATTCGTTGTACTTGTCTGACACGTCCTCCCGCACCTCGAACGACTTGGCCGCGCCTTTGATGATCGGTTTAATGAAGTGCAGCGCATGCTGGATCTAGTGCGACGCGTTGGGATGGTTAGTGATAACGCAGGGCGTCAAATCATCGTACCTGTGTTTCCATAATATAGATGGCGGATGCATGGCCAACAGCGCTATTTGGACCTGATTGACGTGTACCATTCAGATCGCCAGCGAACAGGAGATAAAACGTACCTAAAAGCATGAAGAAATTCGGAAAACCGGGGGCGGTCATCCCGAGATACATTGTTGGCCTTCCCTTTGAGTCGAAATAATCCATGACCAAGGTGTTTTTGCTGCCCCGGACGTCCAACATTGAGCTCATCTGGATAGAAAGACATCATTAGCACATCAGCGTGTCCCGCATATGTTTCATCGGCAAACGTGCTCACCAAGGAAAAACCAGTGCCAAATATGATCGCATCGAGCTCAACTGTCTCTCCCGAATTGAGTTTTACGCCATTCTCAACAATTCTTTCGATACCTTCCCACACTATGCTAATGTTGGGCTTATGTAAAGCCGTCAAGTAGCCTGAATCGAGGATGAAACGCTTGCATCCCAGTGCTGTAGAACATATGCATATGTCAGCCTACATTGTGTGTCTTTCCGCAGCAAATGAGAGATGGCGGACATACGGTAGCTCGGAATAAGTTGGGGAAGGTATTTTTTGGGTGCAGTGTTTTCGATATATTTCGTCAAAAGCTGCAGCATACAGAAAACATTTTGTCGCTCCAGCATGTAGACGGAAAACGTAGTGGAAAAGATAGATCTCACCTTACGGGTGTATCGTTGGGGCAGTGAGTCAACCCATCTGAATAAGAGATGGAGGTAGTCCAACTAGCAATAGACATCAACTCGGTGGATAACTGAGTGACGATTTTGAAGCAACTGACCTGTGCAAGCTGGAACATGCGATACAGCCGCATAACGAAGGGAATGTTTCTGAAGATCCATTTAGTCCGTTCGCTGTATTTATGTTGCGTCTGTGATTGATCCATGTAAATCACCTAGGTCCAGCTAGATTCGAGCAAAGAGATTTCTACCCTCGGCAAATACCACTGAGGCGTTCGACAGAAATTTATTACCTCCACCTCTGGATCTTCTAATATGAGAGGGATAACTTGAGAGCTAATTAGTTGATCAAGACGTCATTGGCACGTTCTCATACAAATCAGAAGGCTAGAACGCACGCCGAACATCCGTTCCCGATCACCCCCACGCGTTTACCTTTGAGATTGATATCATGGCGCCACTGTGCCGTGTGCCAAGCGGTGCCTTTGAATGTCTCGATGCCTACAAGGTCATTAGGCATGTTGACCGTAGAAAAGGCACCCCCAGCCATAATCAGCACATGCGCCTTTACAGTCGACCGTTGCCTAGTGAGCTGATTCTCGGTCTGGACATAGTATAGTTGCTCCGCGTTGTCCCACTCTGCAGCCGTGATCGACGTGTTGAAGACGGCGTGTGAGGAGAGGTCATATCGCTCCCATATTGTCTGCCAGTAAGCACGGATCTCGGGCTGGGGCGGGTAGAAGGTCTCCCATTCGGGATTCAGCTCGGTTGAGAGGGAGTACCAGTGTCCCGAGATATCAGAACCACAGCCCTATATGCGCAGAAGAGTGTCAGACACGTTGAACAGAACCAGAGCCACGACGTAGCGGAAGACGTGGAGAAAAAGTCTGCACATGTAGACGAAACGCACAGGATACGTGTTGTCCTATATGTTGACAACGACAAGGAATATGGTCAGACAATGTAGATGAGAAGTCATTGACTGAGCCAGCGTACCCTCCACACACCCCCAATCTCAGACTGCCTCTCGTAGATCTTGGAGAAAAGACACGCAAATAAGCCAGACGCAACTCATTGACGGTGGGAACCACTGACTGTGAAGTTCGCGTACTTTAGCTGCTTCTTGATTGCAACGGCTGTAGAAATGCCTCCCACTCTGCAGGGATTCATGAGATTAGCTGTGTGACGTGTATTTGGGCAAGGAACTCACCCCGTGCCAATAATAACAACGTGTGGTTTGGACTCGTCGCCAACGATAATGCACTTCGAATCGTTTTGGATTTGCACGTCGGCCATGGTATGAGACCGTAAAGATGCGCCGAAGAGAACGCCTGGGTTTTAGAAACACTGGCAGCAGCCTGAGCTAGCAAGAACAGCACCGTGATTTGAGGAAGCAGTCCTAGCCTGTGGATAAGCCACTACACGGAACGGACTACAGAATCAAGTTGCAGGGGAATGTGTCCGGCAATTATGCAGACGGTGTTGGTGGCTTTTATGGTGGTACTCATCCGAGGCTGTCCCCGAGATCAAGGGGGAAACGTCATTGTTATGGTGTGTCGTGACTCCTCACTCACTTGTGACTTCTTTCGTACCGATGTTTCGTCTGGTCCGAGCGAGTTCAGGATGGTATCCTTGAACTATACAGTACCGTATATATGGGGAATCAAACGATATAAAGAAACGATAGCGGTCCATTTTTGGGTTTCTCCTCTTCTGGTTCACTCAGAATAACAGAACAAAGACCCACGCGCGGCGCCTATGTCACAGTCGTCGTTGCCTGGGAAAGTTGCAGAGTGTCTTGATTAGACATATGACCTTTTTGTTTGAATGTAAGTTAGTACGAATGGGGGTCCTGTCGATGAAATTCTATGGCTTGACGTGATGCAAGCCTACTCTACGTGCCAAGACCCGCGGGTCGCAGGTGTTTCTCACTGTTAGGTTCGGCGAATCCGGCGGCGCGCAGATTCAACCAGGTCGGATTTTGAGATTAATCACATTGTTTCGATTCGCTTCATGGGGAAGTGGCATGAGCGCGCGCTGTGGATAAGTAAGAGGGCAATACATATATAGTACAGTAATTAGAAAGTAGGCACCGAGAGGCGTAATTACACAGCTTTTGGGAGCCCTCGACCGCTCCTATCGGAAACCCTATGTGTAACGTTCTCTCACTTGGTCAAAAGGCCATCACTGTTGAATATCTCTTCTCTTCTTTTCGTTACACTTCACATACTCTATAGCGGCTTTTACCACACACATACGTTTTATCCTTACAAACATTCATTCACCATCAGACTTATACATGGGCTCATCTGACACACATCTTTACCCTTTGGGATATCTCTCTGTCTGTACAGAGTTTGGTTGCCCCTTAAACTCGGTACTATCCTACTATATCAACTCTACTCTTTCATCCTCATACCTCAGCACTTCTACTCTCTGCCGAGGTGTGTATTGCTTCATTCTTCTATTATACCTGACCCATATCGACTCTAGCTCTATCTCTTCTGCATGCACCTTTATCTTTGCTATGTCTCATCTATCTTGGTGTCAGAAATGCCTAATATTTTATGCCATGTTAATGACCTCTTGCTCATCTTCTTTGCCCTTTCAGCCTTTGAATCCCATCAGTCACTTGCTGCTATTTTCTTTCTAGTATCTTTAATAGTTCATGGGCCTTGATTTACAGGCCTGAAGTTTACCTGTTATGAATCTATTTGGACAAACTCCCCAAGTCATTTTTTATTCAAGATGTCAATCTACACCTTGTTCCCTCCTGAAAAGCTCCCCAACTATATGTTGACACTTGAGGTGGTAGGTAGTGGAGTAGTGTGGGTAATACTGCTGAATTAGTTGCTGATTGACATACCTATGTGCACAGAGGCTTGGGTTGGTTGTCATGCAGTGGAAAATACTCACAAGGGAATTTGAGGTGGTAGTGGACACATAGAATTATGTCTATTCATTGTGTGGATCCAGGAATAGAGAAATATGGAGTCAGTGTTATGAGGCACTTGCTTTGGCACCTCGTAACGCGTTTTTTTTCTTTTTCTTTTTCTTTTTTCCTTTATCTTACTTACTAGTAAAGTGTAGTATTATTACTACAAGTGTGAGCTTAGCTCCACTTTACTTAGTAAGGACTTATCCTTTTCTTTTCTCTTTTATAGTACTTAAGTATTTACATAAGTGTGAGCATAGCTCCAGGTACTATATTAGACTTATCTCTTTTATCTTTCCTTTTATTTATTATAACATTTACTTGCTAAGGACTATTACTATGCAATTAGCAAGGACTCCCCTTCATTGTCTTTATTTACATCTGTTTATCTCCAGTTCATTTCGCGCTTGTGGCTGAGCCACTTACATCACATGGACGCATACTTACTGCACATTATCCCGCACTTACTGCGCTTTACTGCGCACATTTGTTTACTTACTGTGCATTACTGCATAACTGTACTATAGTTAGATCGCTAGTCTTGTATAAATAGTTGACAAACTGGTGGTCTTAAACCCCAGTCTTGTCAACTTCGCAATCTAGGGATTCTCCTCTTACTGCGCTTGACTTAAAGCTTGCTATAACCTCATTCCTCTCTAAGAACTAAGTCTAAGAACTCTGAAATTCACTAAGACATCTTATGCTAAGTCAAACTGGATCTTTGTATCGCTATTGGTGGAATCATCCTCATTGCTATATCGTTAATCCCACTCTTCATCGTCATCCGGAACCTCTATTATGTTCATCAAGTCAATATCCAAAACTTGGTTACCAGGAGTAACATTTTAGACTTTCCCTAAGACCGTCCAATAGGCCACTCTTAGCAGTCAGCATGATGGGAAGCAGGTGCAATGATCTCCTTACCTGAAATGTGAATTGCAAGTCCAGGGTTGGAATGTAATGGTGACAAGAGTGTAGCATATGCAGAAGAGCCAGCCATGATAGCTAATAGCTCAGGGAATGTGTGATGGCTGTATTTTACACATCAAAAGATGTGTGAGTATGGAAGGGTAGGTGGTGTTTTAATGACCAAACACTTGCACCCATTCCAAGCTGTGGTAATGTCCCCTCAATTCCATGCATTCTCAGGCCTTAATGTACACTTGGGGGGGCAATCCAAGGTTTGCTTTGAGAGAGAGTAACCTGGTTCATTTGTGGCTACTGTCCTTCTTAGCTTGCAGGGCCAGGATGATGAACTGCAGGCATACACAAGGGAGAGAACAACTTAAGTATTACTTTATTAAGTACAAGACTGCAGGTATATAATGTACAAAGACAGGCATGGATGCAAATGGTTGATACACCATGACTATATACAAATAGGCTTCTAGCCTGATGTACAGGAAGAGAAGCCAGAGGATGTATGTCCAGAGGCAGAGCATCTAATAAGATGAGAACAATGATGGTGTACAGATGGGGGTACAATGTAGAGTAGAGAGTGACTGCACAGATATCAGGTATGTCAGAAAGATGAAAGAGAAAGGATGCCTACCTTGGCAGATGTGCAGAAGTGCTGAGGTGTAGGGGAGAAAAGAGAAAGACTATATAGTGTAGTGAGGAGCAGATACAATCATAAAGTACAAAGAGATGACAAGAAAGGTGTTGGAGTTAAGGTCAAATGCCTGACCCTGTACCTGTACTACACTTTCATAACAGAGCTACAAATTTGTAGCAGAGTCACAACCCTTGGTAGTCTCTGAGGTACAGCTCTACATCATGCTATTAGCACTTCACTTAGACAAGGCCTGGTAGCTCAGTGGTTAGAGCACCCACCTGGAGTAAGGGAGGTCCTTGGTTCAAACCCAAGCCAAGTCACTATTTTGGCACTGGTGCTTCTCAACACTTACATCAGCTGGTCTGTGTGCACATTCAGTCTGTATATAATTGGCTCATAGTGGTTGTAATAATGTGCACCAGACCAGCCTAGAATAGAGGGAAAATGTGTGTCATCCCACAATTGACACCATGTGGGAGTAAGATAATCAAGAACCCCCAACACATGTATCTAATGAATGAAGGGGGAGTTAATGGTGTATGGAGAATTCCAACACATGTTGACCAGATACCTGCCCACAGCAGATGTGCCCATGCTGTGGGGATGTTTATGCATGATGTCCTGCACAAGGTGTGCACTGGCATGTACTTTGTGTACACACATACCATGAATTAGGTGTTTGACCTAGGAAGCTGGGCTGGCATGTGCCAGAAGATGGGCATCATGCACTCATTTTCCTTTATTTTATTGATTCTCAACTCACATAGAATGCCTCAACTTCCCTACAACATACAACATGACAGGTATGATAGACACAAACAATGCAATGCATATGTTCTGTCAACAGAACTATCAATTATATTCAACTTTGTGCCTATTGTTCATCTACTTCTGTTTAGATTTAGCATTGCTTCCTTTTATTCTCTGTTGCAATATATATACTAGTGTAAAGACCTGTTGCATTGCAACATTGAGTTATAGGGCACCATCTGTGACAGTATACATAGGTTGTTGCAACAGAAAATAAAAGGAAACAGTGCTCTACCCATTTACAGACCAAGGAGTAATAGGATATCATCTGTGACAGTATCCATAGTTGTAGCAACAGAGAATAAGAGGTATACATAGGCTGTTGCAATAGTGAATAAGAGGAAAAAACTCTTTATCTATTTACAGACCAATCCCAGTTCACAAATCAACACCAATTTCCAAACCAATAGACCAATCCCAATCACATCCCCATCTGTCCTTCCACCATAAACCCTGTGCCATCACCTGGAGGGGAGAAAATAGGTGAGTAAAATACAACAGTGCTATTCAACAGTACAATTTACCAATCCAGTACAGAAAGCCAATCTTGCCTGAACACTCCACTCCCTGCTTTGCTGCTGCTTCTTCTACACCACATTCAAGGTTGATCCCTCCTGGGAACCCTCTGGGAAGAGAACCTTGATCCTATCTCCAGAAGTGCAGCATGACAGTGCAACATAAAGTTGGCCATAGGCAAAAACTCCAGAGTGCAAGTCCAACCCAACATGACTGACTGATTGACCTTGTGACTTGTTGATGGTCATGGCAAAGGCAAGGTGAACTGGGAATTGGTGGTGTGATAGAGGAATGGGTAGTGACTCATCAGAGAGCTCCAAGATCATGTTGGTTTTTTCATTACCTTATGATGCTGATTACACTGTTTACTTATTAAGTATACTTACCTCTATCTCATCTTATTGGTATTTCTTTTCTCTTTATGGTTTGAGCTCCTCTTCAACTCTATCTTGCTCTTACTATATCTTCTTTATCTCATCATCTTCTCACCTCAGCACTTCTGCATGTGCTGAGGTGAGTATCTCTTCTGCTCTCTTAGCTCTCTTCTGACATACCTGCCCTATGCAGCTCTCTCTTTCTTCTGTGAATACTGTAGTACTATAAAGAAAAGGGATAGAGTCCTTACTATAAGTTGGAGCTAAGCTCACAGCTGTAGTTAATACAACACTTATAGTACATAAGATAAAAAGGAAAAAGGAAAAAAGGAAGAAGAAAACCATTATGAGGTGCCTAAGGAAGTGCCTTGTAACAGTAGATGGTGTCAATGAGCATCTGCAGTGTTCTCTGAGGGGTGCATGCTGGTGGGGAGTTTGATGAATGGATTTGTTGGAGTCTACAGCAATGTGTGACAGTGAACATTCAGCAGTGCAATTGTGAGGCCAACACTGATAGTGAGGTCACACAGTAGTCCTACTGAAGTGGAAGAGGAGGAGTATTGCAAGGACTAACATGCTATGAAGTGGATATCCCAGAAGTACTAAGCTAAAGAACAAGTATGCTATATAGTACAGTATATATAGTGAATGCCTGTGAGCACAAACTGTGTATATCACTATAGGGCATGCATTTGTAAGTATGAAATGAGGATAACATGATGTCATGCACAGCATTGCAGTCATTGTGAGAGTATTCATAAGTGTCTGTGGGAATATGTGTCATATGTAACAAGTAATTGGCCCAATCATGAATTGTAAATGAGTTATGTGTGAGGTGCATGCTAAGGCAGTGAGGTCACAACTGGAAAAGAGGGGGATTGGTGAGGAGAGGAGACAATACACCTTAGAAGAGTCACACTGTATAGCGGATATCTCAGATGTATAAAGCTAAAGAGCTATCTACTACATGAGAGTCTTTATATACTATAGGGATCGGCACACAGACCATGTGCTGTCACTGTAGGGCAGGTGTATGTAAATAAGATGTGCAGTATCTGTGAGAAGTATCAGTAAGCAATGTGCAGCATTGCACTGCATCAGTAAGCATCTGTGGGAAATGTAGTCATAATTGTACAGTAAGCAGCCTGATGAGTAAACAAGTATGAGTCATAGATAATCATGATAAGATCTACTGATGATCTGATAATATGAGATAAGATATCTCTAGTTGATCTTGAGCGATAAGGATGAAAGAAATTGTAAAATGAAAAGAAAAATAAGTACATCCTGACATCATGTATCACAAGAGATCTGGTTGAGATGAGATAAGATGTACAATGCAGATCTCAAGTGATAAGATAAAAAGAAATTGTAAAATAAAGAGAAAAATAACACATTCTGACAGCAATGGCATGACAATGCAAATAGCATAATGTGCCACAATGGACCTCTTGCAAGACTCAAGGATGATATGGATGGACCCTACTTTACAGAAAATTTTCTCTTGCATAGTTTTCATTTCCCTCAGTATTCTATGAAGAGACTGAGGTCACTACTTACCCACTACTCCATTTGTATTATATGTTTTCTCATTATTTCCCCTGTAGAATATAGCATCTTCTTTCTACAGGTACAGTACTATAATGATTCCTACTTTCAGTTTTCTACAAAGAGACTGAGAGTATATTCACTTCTTTCTACAGTTGGTCATGCTCTTTCCAAGCAACCCCCTTCAATATGATTTGTGGCCACTGCATAAAGCCCAGCACCAATGTGAAGCAACCACTCAACAAATGAAGCACTGCCTGGAGGTGGTCAAGATGCATGTTCTGCTTGAGGTGGAGGATGGTGATGCTTTTCCAGAGCTGGGAATGGCAGAGAGGCATTGACTATCTGCTGTCTGGAGCCCTTGGGGATGACAGGCAGGATTTGGCAAAAGTTCCCACCAAAGAGCACAGTGATCCCCCCAAATGCAACCCCATCCTCCAGCAGGTCTTGCAAGGTGGTGAAATCTAGGGCCTCCATGGCAATAGCAATGCTGCATATGTGCCTCATCCCAGATGATGATCCAAGTCTCCTTCAACAGCCCTCATGGTCAGAATCGCACTTCAAACTGCAGGTGGACATATCATGGAGGGAGATGGGGATCTTGAAGTGAGAGTAGGCAGTGTGACCTCCATCCAGGAGAAGTGATGCTATGCCCAAGGAGGTAATGCAGAGAGCAGCCTTGCCCTTGGAATGCACAGCAGCAGCAATGGTGTTGCAGAGATAGGTCTTCCCACAACCTCCTGCACTGTGGAGGAAAAAGGTCTTGCCCTGGTTCCCATCAACAGAGGCCATGACAGCATCAAAGGCAGACCTCTACTCTGCATTGAAGGTAGAGGTAGAGTAGTGGTCTTCAACTTGCAGAGTGAGGTCATAGATGTCATGATCAAGCTCATCTTGCAGAAGGAGGATGCCAGGAACTTGCCAGTGATGCTGGGTGTCAGGCTGCTATTATTTTCCCTATTTTTCTCTTCATTTTCCTCTATTTTCTTATACATTTATCGTCATAGATCTTACAATCGCTCCTGATCTATCAAAGTGATTCCCATGGTCATGTACTCTTTTTCTTTGTCTTTATCAGCTGATGATGTGTATGTCGTCTGATCTCTGATTGGCCCATTCTATCTTTAGTTATGACTCCTTTTCTCACACTTACTGCGCATGCTCACCAATCCTTCTCACACCTGCTGTGGAGTATCACCAATCACTCCCACAGTTACTGCGGAGCCTCAGTCAGCACTGACACATCCCCTCTATTATTAGATATGATGTCATTACTTCACTTTCTTATTCTCTGGCCCTATACTGTACTGCATGGTCTGTGCATGGTCTAGGGTACTATATATACATAGGACTCCTAGCGGTTTATTCCCCAGTTCTGATCATCTGGGATATCTGCTAGGTACAGTACTCTTTTCCCCTCTTATTTACTATACACTAATATATCTGGGATATCTGCTAGCTTAAGTGTGACTGTCCTCTTTTCTAGTCTTTCTTCAGTTGTTTGGCTTCAGCTCAGCATTGGTCTCACACTGGGGAGTGGCATGGGAGGGCAGTCATGGAGATGCTCACCCATCTTGCTGAGGATCTCATCAAGGAGGTAGAGGAAATAGTCATGGACTTGTTCCTCAGTAGGATCAGGGAGATTGTGATGGGTGATGAGGGCATGGTGCAATTCATCACATTGTTTTGCCTTGTAATGATCCCATAGAATGGTATGGTTGGATGGGATGTTGTGGTAGAGGATGGAGGAAAATAAAGAGTGCAATTGACCACCAGTCTACATCTCCCCAGTCTCTTGCAGGCACTGATTCCATTCACCATCATCATCCAGGAGACCTCTATCAAAGCAGGTAGCCTTGTTGGTTGTATGGGCCACCCCAATGTGAGCGCACAGATCCTTCTGATGATGAGAAGCATCCTAGAATAGAAGTACTTCCCAGCAGATGGATGGACAAAGTGCATGTGATCAATGGCAAAACCCCTCTGTCTTGGTTTCCAGTGATGCCCCTTGGATACAAAGTGCTCAGGAAAGTCCTGGTAGAGATATTAGCAGGCACTGGCAGGATACTGCTGATTGGCCTTGAACCACTCTGTGAGGTGTGTCTTCATGGCAGAGGGGCACTCCAGGACTTCCTGAGGGTCATCACTTGCTTGGAAGTAGACCTGCTGCTCATTTTCCACATGGACAGGAAGGCAATAGACTGTGGGGAGCTCTTGGTCCATGGAGAACTCAAAGATGTGCCAGCATGTCTTTGAAGCACCAATGTTGTGTACATCAATGTAGTCCTGGATGCCATCCACATCCCCAACCTGTACAGTGGCCTGATTGTTGTCTTTCTTATCTGATCTTATCTGATCTGATCACTCTTCCCTCTTTCCTGACCCATGGCCAATACTATATTAGTAAGCACAGTCTGTGCACATCTGCTTTTTGTATATCAGTAGTCTAGAAGTGTCTTAGAATGATAAGTGGACATCCTCTCTCCTCCTTTTCTAGGAGTTGTCTGATCAGTCTTTACCCACTTCAATATTCTCAGTCTTTCTTTTGTGCTCCTCCAATGGAGTTCACTCTCCTCCTTTTTGTGTGCCTCTTCTCAGCCTTCATCCTAGGCTGGGTAGTTGCACTCATTGTCTACCACCACCTCCTATTGCATGTCTACCACCACCTCCCATTGCATGTCCAGTCCCTCCTCCCATTCTAGTTGCATCCTGTCACCTTTACTGCCATGCCTATTCTACCTGTGCTAACAGGTTATGGGCCCTGTGGTGCCACTAGAATAGTGTAGCTACCCCTAGATTGGACTAGGGGTCTAATGGGCATTGCCCTTGGAGTTGTTAAGGTCAAATGCCCAACCCTGTACATGTGCTACTACACTTCATAACAGAGCTACAATACTTTCATAGCAGAGTTACAACTCTACAGTAGTTGTGACAGCTCCACATTGTGCTATTAGCACTTCACTTAGACAAGGCCTGGTAGCTCAGTGGTTAGAGCACCCACCCAGAGTCAGGGAGGTCCTTGGTTTGAACCCAAGCCAAGTCACTATTTTGGTAATTGCACATTCTAACACTGATCAGGACCCTTGTAGATGTACTTGCAGATGTACTTGACTACCTTGACTGAGGCACTGATCTCCACATTGTTGTGGCAGTCATACTTGTTGAAATATGGGCAAAGTGGCAAACAGCAGATTGATCATTAAAGTGTAGAGATAGGCTTGTGAGCCCAGGTGAAGATAAATGAGCCACAAGGACAACATTACAGAGGCCTAGAGAGCTAGAGACATAGCTGTAAGATAGAGAAGATGTGTACCAGAGGGTAGAGGGTACACAGAAGACAGAGAGAGCTGCATAGAGCAGGTATGTCAGAAGAGAGTTCAGAGAGCAGGAGAGATACTCACCCCAGCACATGCAGAAGTGCTGAGGTGAGAAGATGATGAGATAAAGAAGATATAGTAAGAGCAAGATAGAGTTGAAGAGGAGCTCAAACCATAAAGAGAAAAGAAATACCAATAAGATGAGATAGAAATAAGTATACTTAATAAGTAAACAGTGTGATTAGCATCATAAGGTAGTGAAAAACCAACAATACTTGGCAAGCAGGTAGGGGCTACTTTACACCTTCACACACAGGCCCCACTTACTGTGTCAATATGACATGTGCCCCACATCTCTTTATGGTATTTCTTGTTCTTCACTACTCTACTCTCTGCTTGAACTCTCTTCACCTACACTATATAAGATGACCCCAATATAACACAACTCCTCAGATGTTCTCTTACTTGTCTGAGTGAGTACCCTCATCCTCTACCTCATCTTGTTCTTATCTACTTCCCTGCAACACATACTCTCTCACACTGTGGCACTCACTGTATCCACACTTACTTACACCACTGCAGTGATGCCTACACTGCTCTCCCCATTAGAGGCCACATGCTTGACTATTATCATCTACAATCTAGTTGTGTTTGCCTGCCCAGACCTATGGATACAGCAGTGATAGAAATTTCTGAAACCTAAGAATGATTGGACCTTTTTGGGAATAGACCAGTCAGTAATTGCTGATAGTTTGGCAGGGTCCATGTGAACTTGGTTGTATGAAATGATCATTCCAAGATATTTGATGGATTCCTTTTCAAAGAAGCATTTCTCTGGTTTAGGAAATAGATCTTTGTTGATAAGGTGTCATAGAACTTGGTGAACTAGTTTCTGATGTTCTGATGTGTTGTTCAGGAAGATAAGGATATTGTCCATGTATATGATGACATGTCCCACAGTGATAAGATCATCAAACAGGTGATGACATAGGAATGGGCAGGTGATGAAGGGGAGAGCAAGTAGGAAAAGATGCATTGAGGGCAGAGAGGGGATGCAGACAGAGCACAGCCAGAGCAGAGCCAGATAGAAGAAATGTGTACTAGACATAGTACACAACTAGAAAAGAGCCAGAGATGACAAGGGGAAAAGTAGATAAGGAGATGAAGCTATAGAGTTGTAGCTCTGCTCCAAAGACTAAGACAAAAGAACTGCCAAAGGCAGACAACAAGAGCACAGCCAGAAGACATAAGAGAAGAGCCAGATGGTAGATGAGATGGATAAGATGTAGATGAGTTAGATGTGAAGATAAGATGTGAATAAAAGATATAGTAAGAAGATAAGGTGTAGATTGAGGAAATATAATTAGAACTACTCAGTGGCATAAAACCAGACAAATTCCAACAACAGGGTATTCATCATTGATTGGAATGTAGTTGGGGAATTTTGGAGACCAAAGAACATTACTGTTAGTTCCCATAGTTTTCTGTCAGCTATAAATGCAGCATTATGTTCATCTCTGTCTTTGATGTGTGCTAAGAGTGGCCTATTGGATGGTCTTAGGGAATGTCTGTAACAATACCCCTGGTAGCAAGGTAGTGAATATGCATTTGATAAGTGTAATAGATGTTCCTAATGACGATGAAGATTGGGATCAATGAGATAGTGATGAGGATGATTCCACCAATGACTATATGAGGATCCAGAGTGATGAGTTTAGGATGTCTTGGCAACACTTAGAGTGACTTAGAAATCTTAGACTTAGTTCTTTAGAGGATGAAGTGAGTTTGTAGTGAGCTTAGGTCAAGTGCAGTATAGGGGAATCCCTAGATTGCGAAGTTGACAAGACTGGGGTTTAAGACTGCCAGTCTTTCAACTACCAAAACCAGAGTCCTAAGTATAGTAAGGTTGTGCAGTAAGTGTCAGGACACGTTATTTTTCTTTTCATTTTTATGATTTTCTGTTATCTTATCGCTCAAGATCTACAACCATCTTATCTTATCCGATTAGATCTTTCGCAATAATCTATGACTCATTCTACTACTGTCATCAGGCCACTTACCATTTACTTATGACACATATTCCCACAGACACTTACAAATACTCTCACGTTAACTGTGCAATGCTGTGCATTACTTACTGATCCTTCTCACGCATGCTGTCCCTTTTACTGTACTTCAAATGCCTGCCCTATAGTGACATACATGGTCTGTGCGCGCA
>QLPN01003837.1:0-12981 GCA_003314395.1 Albatrellus ellisii
TTTTATAGTACTTAAGTATTTACATACTTAAGTGTGAGCTTAGCTCCAAGTACTATATTAGACTTATCTTTTATCTTTTATCTTCCTGTTATTTATTATAACATTTACTTGCTAAAGACTATTACTATACAATTAGCAAGGACTATCTTTTTCTTGCTCTTATTTACCTTTGTTTATCTCTAGTTCATTTCACGCTTGTGGCTGAGCCACTTATATCACATGGACGCATACTTACTGCACAATACTGCACAAACTTTACTATACTTAGATCTCCAGTTTTGTATAAATAAGTTGACAGACTGGCAGTCTTAAACCCCAGTCTTGTCAACTTTGCAATCTAGGGATTCTCCTTATACTGCGCTTGATCTAAGCTCGCTACAATCTCGCATCACTCTCTAAAGAACTAAAGTCTAAGAACTCTAAGTCACTAAACGTTGCTAAAGACATCTTACACTCCTCATCCTGGATCCTCGTATCATTATTGGTGGAATTATCCTCATAACTATATCATTGATCCCACTCTTCATCATCATCAGGAACCTCTATTACATTCATCAAGCTCATATCCAAACCTTAGTTACCAGGAGTAACATTATAGACCTTCCCTAAGACCGTCCAATAGGCCACTCTTAGCAGTAATGATGGTGTCATAAGTACATATGTGATGAAGTAGGGAAGTGTACATGCATAGGGAAAGGCCAAATGAAATGGTATAGTACACACAGAGATTTCAACAGGAATTTGTCCACCCCATTAGAAGGGTGATGAGATGCAATGTGCCAAATGGCAACCAGAATGTGGTTAGATCTCACAATGATTCTGTGAGTGATTGCTCATGCTGACATATAGATCCAATGTCACACCACAAACACAACCCATGAATTGCTCTGGAAGAAGGTCTGTGAACAGGGGTACATTGGAGTATTGGATTGTCACCATATTGAGTGGTTTGAGACTGTGCACAATCCAAAGACTGGCACCATCCTTTTTGATTATGCAAAACCACTGAGATTGATATGATGAGTTGGATGGCTTGTAGGTAGACACCAGCCATGATCTTTTTGGTAATAATGTGACAGACTTCATTGTAGATACCTGGCAGAATTGGAATATTGCACTGTACCCAAGGCCTGTGTTCTACAATGGGGATTTTGACAGGTGGGCAGAAGTCTTCCTGGAAATGTCCTCACTTGGAGTCATCCCACACAAAACCCAAGTGCTGTTGGCACATAAAGTGATGCATGAGATCACACTCAGCAGGCCAAAGGAAGTCACCTCCATGAGCTCTGTCTATGATATCTCTGCATTTGTTAGCATAGCATCTGACTGGAATAAATGGTGGAGGATTTGGTAAAAGTATGGGAATAGATGTGAGAGGGTCACTGCATATATCATGAATTTTGTGAAAGTGTGACAGGAGATCAGCCATAACTGGGCACACTTTCTTTGCTACTGGCTTGTACTTTCTCTTCCCATACACAGCAATGGTGGAGCCCAAGGAATCAAGAAAAACAGAAGCTGGAAGCATAGACAGATTGGAATTTGTGGTGTAAAGATGAAAAATAGGAACAGATTTGTTAGGAATAAACACATTGGGAACATTCAGTGAGTCTCCATACTTGCATCTGAGCACATCTTCATTTTCATGATCTCCCTGATCCTCAGTCAGATTTTCTAATCACAAAAACCCAATACTTCTTTTTGGCAAAACTGGAACTGATGAGACCCACATGGTAGTGTAGGCACAGTCACCAATGACCCCATGTTAGTGTTATGATGTTGAATATTTGTGCATACTACCTTTACTACTTTCGTCTGGCTTCACTCCCTGCACATATTACTTACATACACACTATGTACATCACCACACACTCTTCTTCTCCTTGGACTTACTTCCACACACATGTCCAAGTACACACTCCACTTCATTCTCTGGGACAATGCATGTCCCTCACCCTTATGGTAGTTGTTGTATTCCTCTCTTATACTCTCCACTACAACTCTACCCCACACACTATATAAGATGGTACATTACTTCACAAATCTCCTCAGACATCTACCTCTGTGTCTGAGTGAGTACCTCTCTCTTCTTCACCTTCTTATCACCTCATCACTATCCTGCAGTGCACTTAAACCATGTTGCATCACCCTACTGTGATTGCAACTACTTACTCTCTGCTGCAGGCATGTTGCCAGCTACTTTCTCCCCGTTGGGAGTATCCTACATCCTATCCCTGGTATATATCATAGTTGTTGCTGTCTGCCATAGCCTGTGCATACATATGAGGCACTTGCTTTGGCACCTCACAACATGTTTTCATTTTTTTTTCTCTTTATTTTCTTATCATACTTACTAATAAAGTGTAGTACTATTTACTACAGCTGTGAGCTTAGCTCCACTTTACTTAGTAAGGACATCATTGTTGAAAGCATGATGAATGGCACAGCAGTCCTTGAAGCTAGGACACTCCACTCAAGGAGGTCTGAAAGGAGATGGCAGGTAGAGCATGGGCAATAGCCCAAGAAGAAACAAAAGCAACATCATGATTGATGAATAGAGGAAGACAATGAGTGTGCCCCAATACATGATGAGGGAGAAGGGTAGATAACTGACTGACTAGTAAAGTCCCAAACCCAGACCCTAAGTACCTAAAGACATGGCACACAGACCAGGAGGAAAAAGGCCCTAAGGTGTGTGCCAGACCATGAGACAGTGTGTGTAGGTAAAGCACAAGGGAGTCATGTGGTGAAGGAGCACACAGCAAAAAGCCAAAAGGGAATTCCAACAATTATCTCTTTCCTTTATAGTTCTACAGTATTTATGTACTGTGCTGTGAGTTTTACTCCAAGTACTATAAAGTGTCTTCATTTCTCTCTTTATTCATTTATTCATTATAACATTTACTTGCTAAGGACTATTGATATACAATTGGCAAGGACTTGTCTTATATTTTCTTTATTTAGCTCTTGTTCACTTTGCACTTGTGGCTACTTACTTGTAGTTTACTATGGATGTGACTTGGTCACATGATCATGTTGATTGCTGTGCAATCATCATTGATCAGTGAACCCTAACTACTTGTACTATCTTTAGGACTCTGATTTTGTCTAAGTAGTTGAAAGACTAGCAGTCTTAAACCCCAGTCTTGTCAACTTCACAATCTAGGGATTCTCCTATGCTGCACTTGAACTAAAGCTTGCCCTCATCTCACTTCAACTCTAAGAACTAAAGTCTAAGATCTCTAAGTCACTCTAAGCATCACTAAGACATCCTAACTTGTCACTCTGGATCCTCATTTAGTCATCAGAAGCATCATCCTCATCACCATCTTGCTGATCCCCATCTTCATCATCATCAGGAGCATTTACTACACCATTCAAGCACACAACAATTACCTTGTTACCAGGGGTATAGTTATTGCAAACTCTCCCTAAGACTGTCCATTAGGCCACTCTTAGCAGTTAGGATCATGGATCATGATCATATGACCCCCATTACCAAAGTTGTGCATGACACTTCATGTTGATACATCAAATGGTTGTAGGATGTCATATGCAGGACTTCAAAAGATGTGAACCTGTAAATATGGTGTGATATCTTTAAATAAAAACAGAACATTATGGGCAAGGCCTGTCAACTTCACCATTTGCTGACTGCATATTTAAGACCACATTCAGGTCACAAATTAGGCT
The DNA here is from genome assembly GCA_003314395.1 of Albatrellus ellisii. Taxonomy (NCBI): domain Eukaryota; kingdom Fungi; phylum Basidiomycota; class Agaricomycetes; order Russulales; family Albatrellaceae; genus Albatrellus; species Albatrellus ellisii. The sequence goes on from QLPN01003837.1 coordinate 3,694, forward strand.
GAGTAAATGGCAAACCTCTTCTGACATTGCAATCACTTGGCATCCTGGGTCAATGATGCTCTCAATGTGTAGGTTGTTGTTGACAAGCAGCAAAATAGAGTGAAGGGATGCTGACTCCTTCATGACTATGAGCAAGTCTGGTGGCTGGCCAGGCAGAAACTTGTGCAAGTATGCTTTGTTACAAGGCACTTGCTTTGGCACCCCATAATGTGCTTTCTTTTTTCTTTTTCTTTATCTTTCTTACTGTAAGTGTAGTATTAACTACAGCTGTTGAGCTTAGCTCCTACAATGGACTCCCTATGCTATATCTCCTCAGACATCTTATGCACTGTCTGAGTGAGTATCTCACTATCTTCTCTCATCTTATACCTTCTCACTTGTCCATCTTATCTGATCTTATCTGATCACTATCTCTCCCTCTCACACCTGTGGCCCACACTTATTAGTCAGTGCAGTCTGTGTGTGATCTCAGTCTGTATATTAGTAGATCTATATGATGAAATCTGGGCAACACAGCAAGGGAAGCAGACACCATGACTTGGAAGATAAGTGTAGACCTCAAGGGCCATTATAGCAAGAGACAAGGCCACAGCCTTGGCAAAACAGAGCAGAGGGCCTAAGACCACATCTGTAAGGTAGAGAAGATGTGTACCAGAGGGTAGAGGGTACACAGAAGAAAGAGAGAGCTGCATCTCACCATGCATCCAGTCTCTCCTCCCCTTCTAGTTGTGTTCCCATCACCTTCACCACTGCACCTCATCTACCTGCACCAACACATCTTCCTGCAGTGCTCCTACTACATCATGTCACCCTACTGCACTCACCTCCTCTCTATCTTGCTGCAGACATGTCTGCCCTTCTGTCCCTAAAGGGGATTACATACATCAGTTTAATAATGCTTTCAGTTCTCACAATCACCTGCCCAAAACCACATGAACAATACCTACTCTATGCAGCTCTCTCTTTCCTCTGTGTACCCTCTACCATCTGGTACACTTCTTCTCTTATCTTACAGATGTGGCAGTTTTGCCCTCTCCTCTTGATCTGATGGGCTTTAGCCCTTCTCACAATCACAATCTGTTTTGGGCTTAATTTGTTTTATGTTATAGTCTTCTCTCTGTCTGCTGCCCTGCCTGGATATCAACAGAGGTGTGCAGAGGTGGAGAGACAACTGGAAGGTATCTGTCAGAAAGAGGAGAAGAGGATAGAGATGAGGTCCCTACCTCAGCAAGTAAACAGAAGTGCTGAGGTTTGGTGACAAGAAGATATAATAGGACTAAATAGGGTTGAAGAGGAGTCCTAACTATGAAGAGCAAAGACAAAGATGAAAGGAGAATGATGTGGGTTAAGTAAGTAAACCCATGTGAAAGCCTACTGGTACAACAAGTAACTGGTGGAGAGAAGGATGAGATAAGATACAATACAAGACATGCACAGTGTCTTGTAAAGGTAGAGAGCCAAAGAAATCAATAAGTTCTTTTGTTTGAAGTTTTGTAATTCTGTAGTAGCACAGACCTTGCATTGCATGTCTTTAAATACTAGGTTGAGATCTTGTTGGAATTGTGTGCAGGTAGGATGAACTATGGCATTGAACTTGTCTTTGATACAACAATTGTGCCATGCAAGGGCAGTTCCTTTTTGCATAAACAATAAAATACACATGATGCATTTGCAATCATCAATGAGGTCAAGGGATTTGATGTATAGGATGCAGGAGTTGACAAATATGCAATCTTTGTTATATGAGGCACTTGCTTAGGCACCATGTATCAGACACATATTTCTTTTTCCTTTCTTTCTTTCTTTCTTTATTTACTTGCTAAGGACTATTACTATATGATTAGCAAGGACTCATCTTTCTTGCATTTTACTTGTCTTTGTTTACCTCTCATTCTTGTCATATTTGTGGCTAAGCGCAAGAAACCTCAGCTTCATAACTCTAAGAACTAAGTCTAAGATCTCTAAAGACTCCTAAGCAACACCAAGACATCATTATACTTTGTCACACTGGATCCTTGTTGAAACTCCTCTGTATGTTGACTAATGTATCTCCTACCTATTTCTTTTGTTCGACATTCCCCTGTCCTTCCTTATACATATTTACATACATATGACACCTCCTCCATTACAACACCTCCACTTATATTCACATCCCCCACATGCATGGACATCCTTGTATTCCAGGATTGTCTCTCTGCTACAACTATATTCACTTCTACTATATAAGATGCACTCCTTACCTTACACCTCCTCAGTCATCATCTTCAGACAACTGAGTGAGTACCATCACCTCCTGTTGACATGCAATGTTCAGTGCGGTGGTCACCTGAGGCCAGGGCACTCCATTCAAGGAGAGTAGAGGGAGTTGGTGTGAGCGCATGGGTACAGACTGGGCAGCAACCCAAGTAGAAGGAGAAGAACCAGCATGGTTGCAAAGTATGAATAGTAAAGAATGATAAGCGGGTCCATGGCTGGGAGGGAGAAGGTACTCGACTGACTATAAATGTCCCTATAGAAGCCTTTAAGTACAGGCAGAGCGGCGCACAGACCGGGCTTATGTAAAGAAAGTGTGGGGTGCGGGTGCTGGGGCAAAGAGCAAGAAACCCCATGCTAACACCTCCTGCATCCTATACTTTATCTTACCTCCCCTGCAGCTCTCTCTCTCTACATCATGGCATCTCCTTACTGTCCACACATCTCATGCATTGCTGCAGCAATGCTCCTCTTAGTCCTCCCATACTGGGAGTACCTTTATGTATTATTCATGCTCATAGTTGCCTGCCATAACCTGTGCAAACAATCCTCATATAATCTTCAGAGTCATCACTCTCATCAATCCCTCTCATCATCATCATCATCATCATCATCATCATCATCATCATCATCATCATCATCATCATCATCATCATCATCATCATCATCATCATCATCATCATCATCATCATTACTAGGAGTATTCAAACCTTAGATCCCTAACACTATCCAATAGGCCACTCTTAGCAGTAAGAATATAAGAAATGATTAGGATGTTCTTTGTCAAGGCCAGAGGTGTTGATAAACTGGTTGGTGCCTTCAATTCTCCTTGTTTGAACTCCTAGATATTCAAGAGTATAACCTACAGCTACAGGTTGAGTAAGTGTAGCTTAGTCTAATGTTATGGTGTAGTAGACTGGGGAAGTGGCTATGACCATACAAGGATCAGATAGAGACTCAACATGTAGCACACCATTGAGAAAGAGACAAGATGAGACTTGAGTAAGCAGAGAGGTCACCAAACAGGCATATGGATATGAGCTAGCATAAAGTACAAGAGACTAGGCTAGAGAAACATGTACACAGGTTGCAATCCTATATAGTACACAACATGTCAGTGCTGACTGGTAGAGGAATGTTCTAGATATACTGTGCATTGATGATTTGTTAGTAATAATACTGCAGCACAGTACCCTAGTAAATGTGGAAAGAAGATAAATGAAAACCATAACATTTACATTTTCACACTTGCTGCTTGACAGAGTGTTGAGTTCTCATGATGTCATTCTCTCTGGCACCCATGCCCCACACATACCTTACTAAGCACAGTCTGTGCGCTTGCTCCTTTAGTATAAAGAGTAGTGATATAGCATCCTAGTAATACAAGTGGACATCCTCTTTCTCCTTCCATTAAGGTGTCTGACCAGTCCTTACTCAACACTCCCTTTCCCTGCTACTCACCTGTGCTCCTACCATGGGGTTAGCACTTCTCCTGCTTGTCTGTGCCTTCTCCACCTTCATTATAGGCTGGACCATCTTCTTCATCATTTATCACAACCTGCCATCTCATTACCAGACTCTTCCCTTTGTCTAGGTCACATCTCAGTCACCTAGCCCCTCTCATGGGTGCTCAACAAGGAGGACCACCTTGTCAGCTATGTAACCAGACAAGTAGCAGTGATGTCACATTTTGTGTTGTTATGTCTTATATGGGGGTAGGTTCATCTCAATAGACAAGTAATGGAATGCAAAAAAAAATCACACACATCCGACATTTGAGTACATGAACTATGTAGTTACAAAGTTTTGTGTGAGAAAAAATTGTTTGAGAGGTGATCTATGACACCATCATTCCTTTAGACAACTATGTTGGATATCACAATCAGCACAATCAGACTGCCTGTGGGAAGATGCAATTTAGATGACAACCCCTGCATGTACAGATAAAAATCATATTGATAGAAAGCTAAGATTCAGGGGGGGGAGATTAGTGTGCTAGTTTGAGGGGATGATGAGACAGGAGACCAATCTCAACTATGAGAGTAATTTCCAAGGTAGCTCATTGTCAATCTGGTTTCATCCTCTTCAGGGCACTTTTGCTACTCTCGCTACAAAAACTTCCTCAAAGGTAGATGGGGGTAGTTACATAATGCAAACTAAGGAATCCAAGATTTGCAAAAGTTACGGACAGGTGTCTACAAGACTAGTGGTGTTTGAAGGAGCGGATGACAACTGTATGTCCTCACGCATGATGTTGGTCAAAAGTCTTCGTCAACTCTTCCATCGATATCAGGACGTTGCTATGGCAGCTCGCTTGCAAATCGATCCGTCGTCATTGCGATGATCTCACAAATCACGGAATGGCCGCTGTGAGGCCGTCAATGATGACATGATGACACGTGACCCGGACCACACGACTTCTTTGACGTGGGGAGACTCGGGTGTCCTGCCTGTGTTGGTCGAGAATAAGAATACCGTCCTTCAAGTTAGGTCAGATGACGGTGGCATTCAAGGTGGGGCCTCGATGAGGTCATACTTAGCAAGTCAGCCTTGGTACAGATATCATATTGTTCGAGCTTCGACGTGGGTTTGGAGTCTGGGAGCTCGCTTTCGTGGACGCAAATGAAAGTACAAGTTGCGGATTATCCGCTGCGCAAGACGGGACACGTCGTTCCCGAGTCCGCTGTGACTAAAATAGGCAGGTCTCGTAGATGGATGTTTCAAGTTTTGAGTCGCGGTCCTGGTGCACAACTTGCGGTTGAATTCGGCCCTACATGTTCCCTAAACAGCGACTGCGGAACAGCATAAACTTGCAGCCATGTATAAAACTGAGCTTCCAGCACATATATCACGGTTGATGCCGGGTGGGCTAGGTAGTGGATAGCGGAATGACGGGATTATTCGCGTCTGGTCTCAAGTTGAAGTCTTTGAAGTCTGGAGGTAATCGGCGAGTGAGGAACTATCTTTATCGCTTGCCCATCCTGGCAGCAATGCGGAATCGATGCTGACACCCTTTATTGCCTGGCAGCGAGAATCAATTAAGACACCTTCCTCTTCTCCAACCTCGCACCCTTTCCCCTGCTTCTTCGTCTTCGTCTTTGCGCAGGGTGCAGGGTCGATAGTACGAACACGACTTTTATTCAACATCAACGATCTTCAGTGCATCAGTGTTTTATCATGTCGTCAATACTCGCAAGTGAGTACTGCGAGGATCCATAATGCTCTAAAGTCCTTATTGCAGCTAATGATGCTAAACTGCAACAGGGGACGTGGTCCAATCTCAGTGCGTTCCATACCGTTTCCTGCGCCTTGTGTACGCATTTATTGTCTCGTATCTCTTCCAGATTCGATCGTGGCGATGTTTCGTTTATCATATTTTCCGGAGCTTTGGTATTTTTTATGGTTCCTGGACTCTGTCCGTGTCTTTCTGCCTTACGCTATCGGCCATCCCCTCGACTTCTTTCCTTGCTGACCGAACCGTGTTCTAGGCTTCCTTTATTCAGGGCTAACCAGACGAAAATCCGCTTTATCTCTTATCTGGATAGTGACTGCGTCCAATGCCGTCATCATCTTCCAGTGGTTCTTCTGGGGCTACTCACTCGCCTTCTCCTCCACCGCGACCAACGGCTACATAGGAAATCTCAGAAATGTCGGTCTTCAGCATGTATTAGGAAATCCTTCTCCGGGTTCCCCTTTGATTCCGGAGCTGTTGTACAGCTTCTATCAAATGGAATTCGCTTGCGTGACGATCGGCATTGTCGTGGGAGCAGTAGCGGAACGTGGCCGTATGTTTCCGGCACTGGTCTTCTCATTTGTATGGGTGACTGTCGTGTACTGTCCACTTGCTTATTGGGCATGGAGCCCAAATGGTTGGGGCTTCAAGTGGGGGGTCATGGACTTCGCTGGTAAGTCAATATGGGTGCACTCTTCAGAGTCGTGTCCATAGTCAAGCTGACGTCCGTGCACTTACCAGGCGGCGGGCCGGTCGAGATCGGCAGCGGCATGGCTGGCCTAGCATACTCCTGGATGCTCGGCCGTCGAAGCGATAAAGAGCTGGTGAACTTCCGGCCTCAAAATATCTCCATGGTTGTTCTGGGCACCTTCATCCTGTGGTTCGGTTGGCTCGGGTTCAATGGCGGCAGCGCGTTTGGTGCCAACCTGCGTGCGATAATGGCCATTTGGAACACCATGCTCACGGGGGGAATCGCCGGATTTGTTTGGTGCCTGCTAGACCACCGGTACGAGAACAAGTGGAGCATGGTCAGCTTCTGTTCGGGCACGGTCACAGGATTGGTGGCCGCCACCTCTGCATCAGGTTATATCCCCCCATGGGCAGCTGTAATCATGGGCATTTTGACTGGTGGAATCTGTAATTACGCCACCAGACGTGCGTGTTTCCATATTTGCGTGATTTCCATTCCTGATTACATTCCCCGTTCATTGCGGACAGTGAAGTTCTTGTTTGGCATCGACGACGCGCTTGATATATTCGCCGCGCATGGCATTGGCGGCATCTTTGGCCTGATGTTCAACGCTTTCTTCGCACAGGGCAGCATCATCGCTTTGGACGGTGTCAACACCTCTACTCCCGGCGGTTGGATCGACCACAACTGGAAACAGTTGTACATCCAGTTCGCATACGTGTGCGCGACAAGCAGCTATACGTTCGTCGTGACGTCACTTATCGTCAAATTCTTCGACGAGATACCCGCCTTGTGCCTTCGGGCATCCGAGACGGCAGAAGCGCGTGGTATGGATGAGGATCAGGTGCGACTGTCACATCTCACAGAATGACGGCCAGTCTCTTACTTCCTATCCACCGAATCAAGATCGGCGAGTTTGCAACGGATTATATTGAGGCTCGCCGCAACTTCGCCGACTGGACAGTGCGCCCCGAAAAATACAACAAACTGTCAAGTGGCCTGGAGAGCATTCGGATGAGCGTGTTAAACACGCAGCCCATCCACGTTGCTGCTGGTGACCAACAACGCAAGCAAAGCTTTGGTCACCACCGTGATCGACTAGCGACGGTCAACAACTCTTCCTTGGCTGTGCCCGAGAAGATTATCGATAAGCGTAGGGTCGAGTACAACCCCTGACATTCGACCACACACCATTCCGCTTTTACTCATTGGCCGGCCTCGTAAAGAATAACAAGAGGGCCTGCCTTGAGATCGTTCAGCCTATATCCTATCTTCGTTATCCGTTCAATCAGTCAAAGGCTGGTACTTGATGTAAATAGGTAGTGATGAATTGGACACGCTGCATTCCAATTTCAGACCCTATCGCAGTTAAGTTATTATGGATGTGACTGAGTCTCAAATCAGTGAATAGCAACGTCGCGTCCGTGACTCCATGCACGACGCAGTAGTCAGTCCATCATCCTCATCTCATCTCGCACTGGCATTACCTTTCCCCACTCTCAAACCGCCGCACCCATAATTGTTGCTCATCATGGCAGATGGTGCTTACATGTGATAGTGATCTTCCTAGGCTTCCACTTGTCCACGAAACTTATCCTCGTATATCCAGTTACTCTCTTACCGTCTCCTTGCTAGGCGGTAAGCTTATGCAGATTGGAATGCGCTAGCAGCTGTATTACAGGTCACTACTAGTATTAGTACAAAAAATGTATATGCCCCACTCGCGCAAAGCGACATCGTATTGAACTTGCGCACAACATCAAACGGGATTATGATTGCGACCTAAGAAGGCGTCCTCAATTCTAATTAGAAGGTCGCTGTAATCTGTCCCAATATCGGTATCGTCTACTCGGGGATGGGTCCTGATTTCCGCGTTCTCATCGCGAAAACTCGCAAGAGTGCCCAAGCTTATTGAAAGATATATGGCGGGTATCCGCCGACAAGGGTCCTTACGCAAGAGGTTGCGAACGCAATGCAGCAGGCTACGCAATCAGTGTGAGCCTATTTCACCGTCCGTCAGCTCACATTGTACATAATTGTAGTGGTGTCTGGCCGTATTGTGTGTTCACTGTTGGTAGCAGGTTGGGATTGAGCTTTCTTCACCTCCATCTTGCCTCAGGCATAATAATGGCATCGGTGTAGATCATGCTATCCACACCACCCCTCACTCTGAAAAAGTGTTTTGAAGGCCAGATGAACAAGATGATAGAGATTGGAGTGGTGACCATCCCTACCCTTGCAGAGGTTGAAGCAGTTAATGTGAGAGTAAAGACCAGAAGACCGAGATTGACATCTAGGAAGATAACATAACTTGAATGCAAGAAGAAATTTGTGATTGTAATGACTTGGACATAAAATTCTACATGAGTCTAACCTCTTAATTGTATGTGAAAGTGTAAGAGTTCCTCCAAACACAAACGGTCTCGTGAGCCCAATTCAGGGCTTGCCAATATATCAGAGGTTCACTGATAGTTGTTGGCAATCTGATTGTCTATGGTCGCTGTTTAGAAGTCTATAGCTAAAATGAGCCTCAGTCGACAATCGGAAACGACTGAGGAATTATATGGTACCTCAAGGATACTTATACAGACGGAGAAAGAACACGAACCAAACACAAACATACGGCATGAATGCGAACGGACAAGAGAAGAATGGAAAGTGGTCATAGAAACGACGAGACATTTATCGCTGCGAGGCACCTGCCAAAGCAATGCGAACAGAAAACTTCGTCCTTCCAAATCGAACGCGGCTCGGACATTGTTCGGATTCTAACATGCTGGGCGGCAAGCTCTGGTCAATAAATGGTTTTGTAATCAATTGTATCATCTTCCATACCTGTGAATCCAGCTGTAATTTGATTCCGTGTGTGATTGTCTAGTGTAAATATGACGAGAAGGGGTTCAGAACCCAGTGTATTATGCTGATTTATATACCTTAAACAATGAATTAGATGTAAGCTGGCATTACTACTTACAGACCGTTACATGAGCCCCAGTTCAAGTACGTACTTATCATGCTTTTGTGCGCCTCTCCGTCGAGTGTTTCCTGCCCTCCGGCACGTTTCCAATGACCTCTTCCATAATGACACTTATCATGCTATCCAACGTTTTTT
>QLPN01003837.1:12996-44243 GCA_003314395.1 Albatrellus ellisii
TTTTTTTTTTCAATTTCGTTTTCGTTTTCGTGTGCAAGTAATGAAATAAATATTGCTTGTCATGCGGACGCTTCATCGGACACATCATTTGTCTAACCGTATGCAGGCTTTGTCGCCTACCCATGCGGGTATGTCTCATGTCTCATGTTCGGCAGGTTCTGTTATAGAAGATGTATTGATCACTTTGGGAGAGTTATGCAAAACTAGCTTCGTACTAAAACATGCACAACGAAATCGTATTCGAAACGCACGTTCAAGCACTATCAATCAGCTATGGACCCACACATGAGTGTAGCCTTCATTGCTGCCCCGGTGTCTGACATACCGCCACCCACACCAGGAACACTTACGCAGGTGGAGCCCCGCTACGCTACTACCACCACCCACATCGGTGCTGCATATATGCAGCGCGGCCTCCATCACCACCACTGTAGCACGCGCGTGGCGAACCCCCATCAATAGTAGTACTAGTACACGAACATAGCCATCAAGTAACTAACATCAAACTTTACAACATCAAATCTTGTACATAAACTATCACCTCATACTACGAACAATGGTACCAGGTTTGGCCGCGTATGCGGCCCTGCCTTATAAAATATCGTAGATGAGCACAGCACATGCTTAGCCATAGAAGAGAACAGTCAGATGAATTATTAGTCAGCGGGTCGGTCAACAGTCCCAGCCATAGACAAAGCTACTATCATCCGGTGAGGCTTTATTGTCTGCTGTCGACGAGGCACAGATGCTGGCGTCGAACTCTTCTTGGAGCAGCTCATCGACGATATTACGTGAAGAGATAGTCTGGGTCTCCATGGTGGAAATGAAGCTGCCAGCGCCGAGATCAGCTGGGTCACATTCGCGCAATCAGGTGTACTTACGGTTCAAACGAGTTCACGTAGAAGAAGCCCCGATCCAGTCTTTGGGGAGGGAATGAAGTCGTAGGGGGCAGTACAGGAAACGAATCCCACTGTGAGCGAAACATGAGTGCGCCGGCGAGTTGTACCAAATCCGGAAGAACCCACCTCCTTGCGGAAGATCCATCCTACCTGTCCTTGGAAGATATTGTCAAGCCACTCATCCGAGATCGGCGCCAGAGAAAATATCTTCACAACCCACTCGTCCTTTCCCGCCTCAGCAGTGCCGGACGCCTCGACGTCCGTCGTGTTCTGCTTCCTCAACTTTGCTAGATAGTTGAAAGAGTTGAATTCCGGCATGAGACCACCTCTCCGCGCATTTATGTGCGTCGTGAAAACTGCTGTCGGGACTTTCTGTCCCGCTGCAAGGCCAAAGTATGCTGGGTTGGGTGTAGGTGCTGTCGTCGAGATGAGTGTGACATATAGATGAACGTAAGGTTGCTGAGGTATCATTTTGGATAATTCCGACGACAAACTGATGCCAGAACTATGGTATGGTGCAGCAAGGATAACAGCGCGGTAGTCCAAGGAACCACGATCGCTCTGAACCGTCCATTGTGTGTTAGACTTTTTGACGATTGAACTAACCTGTATAGATTCAAAACTTGAGCCAAAATTCAAAAATGAGCAACAAAAGTGACGTGCGATGGTATCTAAATAGACTCGTGCTCCGGAAAGCTTGACGAAGTTTTCGAAGATCTGCCAGTTGCCACCGTCGACACTAGTAGCACCAGATGCAGCTAATGAGCATGCGGTCTCCAGCGCTTGCATGTTCCAGACATCCTACAAGAATGTCATGTCGGATGCGTTGGCGTGAGAACTGACCGGGACTAACCTGGGCGTAATTGACTCTTGTGGTAGCCTCGATAAGTTCATTGGTGAATTTTTCTGAAACACCACGACTATTGAAGTACTCAAATCCCGTTTGTGTTACGAGATCGCTCCATGAGAAGATATCAACGAGTTGAGAAACATTCCTCCAGTGAGGCGTCTCCCGTGTATATAGTTGAACAAATTGATTGATCATATCGTCGACACTTTGGAAACTATCAGAAGGATCCAATCGTAGGTAGTAGAGAGAACGCACAGTTTCTGGGTCATCTTCGGAGCATAATATCCGTATCTCCATATAATCTTAATATTATCGAGCCAGGAACCAAGGGTACCAGAAACGGTGCCTTGCTACGTACGAACTCAGAGGGGAAGATAGATGGAGAAAACTAGAGACATACCGTGAGGATGATCTTGTCGCCATCCCATATGGCCATTTCGCCTTCGACACCTTGGTAGTCATTGAAGTTGAAGCGAGACAGATTGAATTCATCCGATGCTCTCCACATGTTTTTGTTGACCTCGACGAAAATTGAGGCACCGAGCTCGACAGGCGTGTAACTGGAATCGCCATATGGATAAACAGTCGTACTTCCTACCAAACCGAAAGAGATATTGGTAAGTTCACACTGGCAAACAGCCATAACAGCAGGTTGGATGTTTCGAGACTTACTGCCGCCAATGTACGTGTTCCGCTCGTAGATGTCTACCTCGACATCGAGCCCATGACGTTCTTTGGCCTTAGAGATCCAGAAAGCGGCAGATGACCCGCCAGCACCAGCGCCAATGACCGCAATACGGGGAGACGCACTGGCAGGGCTTGGAGTTTCGCTTATCTCTAAAACAGATTTGGAAGGCCACAGACTGGTTATGAAGGGAAGCTGGAAGGCAGCGAAGGCTGCTCCCGCGGATAGGACAATGGAGACAATCTGACGCATGAGTATCAATAGTAATGTTAAGAAGTTGGAGTTAAGGTGGTGAGTACTAGTGTTGTTGGCGCACACGTTGGCAACCGTAACTTAAGGAGGCGCGACGCCTTTAGGGCCAGTTCGGCCGCCACAATTTGGTTCATTCTAACATTGTTCGGATTGTCTGTGAGAATTACGTAGCCAAGGTCTGTGAAGGAGACTATGCAAGAATCAGAAATTAGATTACTATAACTTGGGATTGTGGGCTGCCGAACTCGGGTAAAGCTACGTAAGCAGGCCTAATACCAGGATTATCACTGGTGCCTCACACGGCATCAGTAGGCACAGTATGTCGGACTTATGCCGTGTCCTCTCTCACCGGTAGGCATGTTCATTCTCCTCACCACTCATCCTACTCTTTCATGTCGCTCATTCTAACCAGGTTTCCCTCAGAGGTCATCGAGCGCGCCCTTTCTCTCTGCCACCCCCGCGACGTTGCTGCCTTCTCCAAGACCTGCCAGTACGCACATTCCCTGGTCTATAAGACATCCGACCAATATCTTTGGCGCGAGCTCTTCCTTCTTTATCCTTTCGATGATCCCCGCATCAGCTTGTCTGCGTCGAACAAGGCCTCTTACCCATGGAGGACACAGCTGCAGCGACGCGCACAAGTAGAGGCCATTGCGCAGAAAGGCGGCGACCGTCAAGAATTGCTAGACGTCCTCCTTGATGCAATCGTCGACGCAGCACCTGTCTCTCCCGACCATCCCGACAAGTGCTCCTTCAATCTGACCTGGGTCGAGCGGGTGTTGACCAGTTGTACCATGCTTTCCTTGTTCCCTGTCGGGACGGAATCCGACAAGGTCTCTCGTCTGCATTCCTACTTGGCTCTTTCGCTGGAGCCCGGAACAGAGCAAGCAGCACCAGATCTTCTCAGGCTACGTCGGAGAGTGAGCAGGGCATATATTTATGACCTTCGGAATTACACAGAAGACCGTTTCTGGGGTCCCTTTTGCGAAGGAGGGAAGCGCGCGAACTGGAAACATGTCGATGCGTTGGTTACAGTCATCACCATGAATCTGCGAGCTTACGGTATATACTGGCCCCTTGTCTTCAAACCGCCATCTATGGTCGTCGGTTTAGAAGCCACGCGTGCCTACTCTGCACCAGTATCCTCTCAGCGTACACCTCACGACTGGGCAGGTGTTGAAGGTCACTGGATGAGAGTCGTTTGTTTCTGTGACTATCGGTATAGCGATTCACATGCCGTAACTTGTGCTCGTTGATTAATGTGTTCGTGAACTTGCCTATAGTGACTTGATAAGTACGTTCATATTCCCCGTGATGCCCATAGGTCAGTTCTAAACCTCCTACAAAGGATTCAATGTAGGGCTTCCTTCGCATGCGTGTTGCACACTGTCCTTAAGAAAGGCCTGGCGTCTTTCATTTTGCAGGCCTCTGGCTGCCGCCCTGCTTTCTTCGACGATGATTTTGAAGAAGCATCGCGACTCCTTCGCCTCAACCTGCACGTTGAGTCTGTTGAGGGTGACCCTGAGACGCTCGCAACTCTCCCAGATCCAACCCGTCCACCAATAAAGTTCGTGGGTACAATGTGCGCTTTTAACTCGAAGGAGGGACTGGGTCGGCGTGTGCGAGGCACTGTGCAAGTTATGCAAGATAGAGATATTCGCTGGAGTTTCGTGCGTTAACTTCTTTAGTATTAATTTGTGGGTTGAGTTGACTGCTCACCGACTCAGGTCTCTATGCATGACCATCAAGATCAGTGGAGGTTTGAGCATCTGGGTGCCTTATTCTTTCACCCAGCTTACTCATCTTGTTTGCTTTTGCAATAGCTCAGAAGGTGTGCAACTGGGTAGCGTCTGCAGTGCAGCAGGCGTTATTGGCACATGGTCTGGGGCTCAACATCAACATGGTGTGTAATTCTTGTCTTTCGTTCTTTCCTCTGAGTTAAAGTTACGCTTTCAAACCTTCAAGGTGATCCGGCCGGTGAGCTTGGATTTCACCGTAGCCAATCATAATTATTTATGATGAGTATTTTGGTCCTCAGGGCCATTTTGGCTTTTCAAAACCAGTGACAATGTACCGATTGAGGCCATGGGCCCATGGCCTGAATAATTGGCCTCACATGTGTATACTATCAAGTCATGATGAAGAGTGTGCTTTTCATGACCTCCACCTTCTATAATGCGAACCTTCCTTGACAATATAAAGTTGTACTCGAACATCTGGCCATACAATAGGTATTTTCGATGCCAACCAGTCTGGCGATGACTACCAGCGATAGTCACTTAAGTTGAATCTCTTTATCCAAACGTTGCACGGAATATCCTAGAATGGACACCTTCAAAACTGAGGCGTACGTCAGTACCCTCTTTGCGACTTCACTGACGGTGAATAGGGATTGGTCTAAGAACTACGCACTGCCTCCAACTTTCTGGGTCTTCTAGATTCGCTTTGGTGCCTGCCCATTCGTGGAGCCTGCAACAAGAGATATGAGAACGAATTGGTGAAACAAGAAATGTGGTATGACATTGAGGAATAAAGGTGGTAATCGTCTTTATCCGCAAACGGTGTATTCGAGTCACCCTTCAAGCTTCAAGCTTTAAGCTTTAAGGATGGCGACCTCGCCGCTGAACAGGCCGTAAGCAATCGCAGATGGGTGGGAATTTCACGTCCTACCACGGCGAACCAGAATTGGCACGCAGGAAGTGCGACTCTTGTAGACTTTTGGCGTCGGAAAAATCGCTTACTCCAACACAGGCCATACACGGCACGCCTAAGTTGGTGAAGGGCATGTCCTGTTCTGGCGAGTTTGGGCAACAGCATCAAGCGGCTTGGCTAGCCCAGCGAAGAACTTCTGGAATGCGGCATAACCTTCGGCTGAGTGGGTAGGGCCCCTGAGGGTCGAAGGTCCTATGGTGCGTGCGGAGCGAAAAAGTCGGGCATAACCACTTTCATATTCAAGGTGTCTGCACCCCGCTGTGTTTGCGGCCGGAGCACGCAAAATGCAGACCTTCAGCTTGCTCTGCCTGGTGCAGGGGGGTGCTACCCGAAGACAAGCGCACGATCGCTATTTTCGGGGTCCGTGGTGTAGAAGCCAGTATAGGTGTTTAAAGGTCCCTTTCGGCTTATGGTCGAAGGGGGCGGCCGGTAGCAACATCCCATCATTGTGCAAAGCACGGCAAGGAATACTTAGTCTCCTGTTATGGATATGACCCAATGTCGACTGCCGAGCCCCCAGGCTCAGCAATGACAGGTGGTTCATGTGAAATAAACATGTCCTAGACGCAAGCTAAAGTCTAACTTAAGTTGATGGCGGGGGCTCAGTGAATAGGTCTAATGAGATGTCAGACGGCCGAGCCAGGCGCTTTGAAGCAAATCATTTCCGTGGACGCTGGTGTAAACAAATTTCAGATTACGGCTCACCAGATAGCCTAAGGTCTGGACGATTGAGGAAACAATGAGTTACGACTCCGATGAGAAAACTACAAAATTACAGTATTTACAGTGAATTTGAATGGTGCGGTGATGAGTCGTGCGCTCATAGATTTCGCGTGAGAAAGCTGAGTTTTTAGTATTTATGTTCTGCGGGCCGCTTTGTGGTGTTCCCCATCAACCATCACCACGCTTCATGCTCAAACGCAGTAGCAACTCTTTGCTCATGACAGTAGTATAGGGTATCCCTGGGAGGGAAGATGATGTCAGTGAGCTCAATTAAGCCGGAGTGCCTCCCAGCGGTTGCGCCCGTCGCTACCCATGGGGGCGTCGGGGTGAGGGGTGCTTGACTATGAGGCTCATACATACCTTCTGTAGAATACTAGAATATCATACAGTAGAGTCTTTGCAGATGCAGGAGTAGGAATAAGGGGGTCCGCCATGTTCAGCAAGGAGTCGGCGCTAAATGTTTTACATGCATTTTCGTGAAATCCAGTGTTGGAATATGGAAGGTGACCGATGTGGAAGGATGTCGTCTTTATCCCTCTTCTATTTGGTATATGTCTATTTCTGTCGAACTGAAGGCTTTCACATGTTTTCTGTCGTACGTATAAATACCCTTGCTGTTCATTGTTCTCCCTCAGTCGTTTCCACTATCGACTGAGCATCTACACTATATAAACCAAGTTTGTACTATCCTTACCAGGTGGTGCAAAGTCCACAAGCGATGCAAAATGATTTTTCACTACTGCTACACATCCCCGATGAAATCTTCAGAAGAGTGACAAGGAGATTCAAACCCGCGTCAGGACTGGATTTTTGGTGGCTGTTGGCGTGACAATCCATGACAGATTTTGCGCAGGATTTTGACAGCCTCGCCAGCATGTGTCTGGTAAAATTGGTTGATCACATTTCGTCCTTAAAAATTTAGACTGAGATATTAAGAATATACGCAGGCCACTGCTGAAGACTGATTGAGTTGAGATTGAGTTGTTGTCACAAAAAAACATATCTTTCAGATTTTGCACTTCTCAGGTAATGATAGCATATTTTAAAACAGTAAAGATGTATATGTTACTGTGTATTCGGATACGGGGTACTCGAGCAGGGATGGGTCGGGGCGCAGGCGGCGTGATAAGGGGTGGAGGGACTATGAAGACAGCGGCCCTGCTGTCGAGGGTGGTAGGCTTTACGTGCTGTGCGCCTGTGCCCACACAGATCTGTAGGCACAGGCGGTGGCGCGAAGGAGTCATTCCCACCATTTGCGCGCATAACAAAGAAGCATTCGCGTCGCGCTCGATGGCGTGCGCTGACATGCTGCAGGACAGAGCGTGCGTGGTCGTGGCACAAAGTGGGTGGGTGGGGGTGTGACTGAGCACACTGACAGGTGTGAACTTCGCGCCCGAGGCGCGAGTTGCATGCCAAGCAAGGCCAAGATGGGCTATGTCCGCGAGACCGCCAGTTAGGAAGGCGCGGCTGCACCCTTGATAGCTGCAGGTCTCGAAGGACGTTCCCCTTCCCGCCCCCTCATTTCTGCCTATTTCCCAAAATTCAGCTTCCTGAAAACACCGTGCGACAGCGTGTGCGCAATCGGCCAGAACGCACGCACGAGTGCGACTATTCTGACAAAACCACCAAGTGGGGAACTTAGGGCTCAGTCTCATGCTCGAAGTTGCACTGTGGGGATGGGACATCTGAACCGTCCGATGCGAGAAGCTGTCGGAAAGATCTCACCGCTATCTCACAAGTTCATAGGCGCGCAGCCCAAAAAGGCTCAACTAGGGCTCCGAGCCATCTGCCTTCACCATGGTTCTTTTTGGACCGGTGGGCATCCCACTAACCCTCATCCCATTCACTTGTTTCTTGCCCATCATCTTCAATTTCCGAGAGAACGATCTGCGTGACGTTCCATCCTTAACATACTGCCTCATGGACTGTGCACACGGGCTGCATCTGCACATAGATCGTGAGTGACCCTACCTTTTTCGCTCGTACCTCTCTCGTTGATTGCCCATTTTGTTGCATCTGAGAGGCTACCTTGCACTCTGAGCTGCCAGGACTTGTGTATGCGAACACACGAAATTGGAGAAGGCGGATCCGATACGAGAAGAGGGTCACGCGTCCGAGTCGAGAGGTGTATAACCCGAAATTTATAAGTTACAAATAGTATAATTCTTTATTTTATGTATGCGGTACTAATGAATAAATGTCAATTCCCCAAAAAGAAAATCAGAAAAGAAAAGAGTGGCTTTTACCAGGATAAATGTAGTGTTTGGTCCCATCTAGAAATGATTATACAGCATCTGGACTGATGTATCTAGTTGATAGCGACTTGCCTAATTGTCCTGGCACTTGGTGGGCTGACGGCCCGGCATTTGTAAAAATACGTGTTCCCACAACTCGACGAACATCATGAACACACCCCCGTTCCAAGAATAACGGTGTGTCTTCCGAAACGCCGTGAATACCCGCATACACGCGAGCAGTTCTACTCGGGTGCACTCTAGCTTAGACTCCCTAAAGTCGCCGTGATGCATACACGCTCGTTCGAACCCAGGCAAGCCATTTCTGTGAAGCAATACACTATTTAATGATTCTCGACTGCATACGAAGCTTGTGAGTGTTCCCGACCTTTCCGACGCTTCCCCGACGTGCTTCAAGATTTTTCGAAGACGACTCTTTTTGTTTATTTCTGGTTTGTATTTGACTGTCCCATCTGTCCCGTCGCAGCCATGACGGATCCACTTACAAGTCTCAGAGTGTCCAACTCCGAGTCGGCATATCCATTGCATGTTTTTTTGGGATCGGACCAGGATTGGACCATCGTGATAGACCGCTACGTACGTGGCAATCAACTGGAAGCGACAGACCAAGCGCTGGGCTCGTTTAGGATCTTATATATCAATCGTTCGTCCACGCGGCGTATATAACATAGTCACCACGACTTCACAACGTTCTTGCGATGAATCACGAGAACTCCGCGTCCCTCCACTGCTCTCGTCGGCAGTATCACCGCGCTCTGCGATCATGCTCAAAATCGTACAGCTCCAGGCCGGCCAACTCTATGGCATGATGGTGTGTAATTACAGTGCCAGTAAGTTCCGCCGCTACTATTCTCGTTGCTACAATTGCTCATCGTTCCCTGTCACCTCGTCCAGCGGCCGCATTTGCCTTTTCTCTGTGGGACTTTCTGATCAACATTGACAAACTGGTGTGTATCAACTCTGAGGCAGAACATTAAGAAGGCATGCTCAGTCGTGATATAGGTCCAGTTTGTCCTACAGTATGTACTTTGCCAATGAGTTCATTTGTTCGTGAGGGTGGAAACCAACGCAACTTAGGCAACCTTGGACTATCATGAGCATTCTGTGTTTCACTGTCCCGCCATTTTCTATTGGTTCTCAGCTGTGCGTCTCCTTCTGTCGTTCGAGGTAGATTTCTACTTATAGTATCACAGAACGGCCGCCATACTCACGTTCAAAGCAACGTCAGCCCGACACGGCTTCGGCATCTCTGCATCAGAATGTCACATCTTGATACTCTTTCAAGGCGTCGCCAGTGAAATACTAACTATGGCTGTCCAGGCTGTTCTTATTTTTCGCAGTACGTTGAGCAGGGCTTTCATTTTGTTCACTAATTGAATTTGTCACCTGTAGTCTGCGCTATTTTTAATCAATGGCGATGTTTACGATACATTCTGTGGTGCTTTTATATAGTGGAGGTCCTCATAATGTCTATCGTCCTCCATACAAGTGGCCCCAACATCGATTTTAACCAACAATGCGTTGTGCTGTCCTTCCCATCGCTCATGGTGACTTTCTTGTACGCACCTCAAGTGATGCATTGGCATTGGGCTAACACGGAGTTCTGCAGTGTCACACCGTGGCTTCTAGACGGTACATTATTTGGCTTCAACATGTTGGGGTTCTATCAGTCTCTCCGCCGAGGTTGGGGGCGTACACCCTGGCTGTCGCAGCTTATGTACGATGGTGTATGGGCATTTGCTCTGCCCTTCGGTATGCTTCATGCCTGTTTCTACGTTGTGATCTTTACGATCTATTCCAGTGACTGCAACGACAAATCTCGTATGCATAATGTCATTAAATGGCACACAGTCCTCTGTTGCCTTTGCGTTGGTACCTTCCACTTCATCTCTATGTATCCATTCTAACCTTTCGTAGCTGGATGATTGCGATACCCGGCTTCTCGGTGAGCTATCCTTTCCGATATACCATACTCTCCCTAAGCGTGCCAGCGCAGGCATTTCGTCTCGTCATTCATCTGCTCGAATCCGCTGCCAAAAATGGTAACGCCCGGACGATTACCGACGGAGTCGAATTTGACACGATCAATCTCACTATCATGGATGTAGGATCTTGTGCGTAAAAACCTGCATCTCGCTATGATGGTTTCCTGACGTTAGAAGCAGCTTCTGGCACAAACTATAGCAGTGGGTCTGATACTTTACCACCGTCCATAATGGCAAAAAAACCAACTGTTTGAAGCACCATTCTCCGCATGTACTCTTAACAATTCACTTGCGGCGCAAATCAGTAGCGCTGTTGCCTGTTAATCTATTAAACGACCACTGTAGATCCTCCTAGTACCATACCACTTTTTCAGTCTTAACATCACCTGTATATCGTAGCATTCACCAATTGTAAAACTACGTTAATACATAAAGCATTGACTGGAATCTAAAAGATGACGATCTTAAAGGCAGATTGACATGTTCAGTAGCCCAAGTAGGACATTACCGGTCGCACGTATAGCAGAACGGACTTTCGGAGCGGCTATTTAGCCGTTGCTGGGAAAAACTTGCTTCAATCGTTTCCTCGGTCTATTCAATATGTATACCATTGATTGTTAGTCGCGCTGAGCAATGCTTAATAAGGTTCTCAGCTCGTGCTTGCATAGAACTGCTGATGAAACAGTCAAGATAGATATGCCATTAGAACCGCGCCCAATGCCAGTCGTAAGACCCTTGATGGGGCCGGTCCAAACAGATTCGGGCCGTGTATCCTGAAATGAGTTTGATCCTAATGCAAACGGAAGGATATGTTCTAGCCTCGATTCCGCCGTGCAGAATCTGAGGCTGTGTCACAGCGGGTGAAAAGGTGGTAAAGTCATGTACGTCCTTTACACTGACCTCAACTACGGTGATTGAAACGGGTACAACATTGATGAGATATATTGCATAATAAAGACAGCGAAACATCCCGCGAGTGTCACGTGCTCGCCCGCCAGCACGGCGGCGTAGTCGGCCCTCCGACTCGTCAGGCTGTGTCTCTATCTTCACTGCGAGATGCGATTGCCTCACAGAACGCCATGGCACTCCCTCGCAGATCTCGACCAAGTCTGCTTATGGATCTTTGCCGACGATAACGATTGGGACGCGAGAGCACGCGCTGTCGAACGAGTACGTTTGCCCCCCTCGTTCTCCCCGGTTCCGTGGCAGTCCTCACCGAGCGAAGCTGTCAGCCTGGAGACATGTCACCAGCCTTCCCCACGCACTGGATTCATCTCTTGCACTGTTGACCATTGCGCTGCAAGATACCGCGCAGACGCACTCCTCCCTGTTTCTCCGCCAGTGTTACGCTGTGGCTATAGTTCGATTCGTCAACGGCTTGGTCGACCCGCTACAAGTGGGCTACTATGCCCGCTCAATAGCATCTATCGCTGTGCAACTCAACCTACCTTTATGGTTGGTTGAGTTACGGCATGCAGCAACACACGAGGATCTCCCTAGCTTGGAGCTACTCCGCGATGCGGCTAAAGAGGTAACATGGTACCACCTAGTTTACGCTTTCCAGTGTCCCATGGCACTCGATTTGACCAATATCGCAGAGTCTGTCCTGGCTGTTCCACCATTACTTCCTGCCTACCCTCAACCCGTCGGCTGATCCCCCGCAAAGTCCCCGCCTCCGCCCCCTTAGCCCTGCTCTGAAGCGGTACAAGCATCTTCTCAAACTCACCACCCGCGATGCATCCCTGCGCTCTCAGTACCAAGCGGAGATAGCGGCACTGCTCCGCGATGTTGAGCGCTGGATCGCGGAGGCGCGGGTCGCAGCCAACGTTGCTGCGGGAGAGCTAAGCTGGGACATGGCCGGTGCGCCAGAAAATGTGGGAGACGACGCGGATGGGAAAGAGCGCTGGGCAATCGAACAATTCAGTGATGCGCTACTGGCGAAAGGCGTACTTGTCCCCTTGTCCAAAAAGTCGGCTCGTCAATTTATATTCAAAAAAAATACCGTGCCACGTACTCATCATCCGCCTTGGCAGGAAGCGCACCAACCCAAAGGGCGCATTATATACTCTGCCGTCGTCTCTGGCGATATGGACGCCGCTACTCCATCAGGTTCAAACATACCATGCCATGTTTGCTTCCGTCCTCGTTTCTCGGCTGATATCTCGTATATTGGTTGATGCTCGGACCGAGGCCATAGATGCAATACCCAAGTCAGATACGAGCTATGATCTCTGCTTGGCAGGTTGGGTTTTGTGGTTGACCGACGACAGATACACTGCCGAATCTGATCCTGACGCCTACTCTCGCAGAGAGGAGGCAGTAGTCGCTCTGGCAAATGATCTCGGCCCCCACATGGACGACTACGCAAGAGACAGATGTGTGTAGGTCGCCCCAATTCTTCTTACGCATGGCGTTCAATGTAGGGTTGTTGCAGCGCTCGCGAGTTGCTATCTGCTCTGTGCACGGGAGATGCGCGTCTGGAAAACATATTCCTCGCATCAACCCAGACCCTAATATCAAAAGTAGGTCCTGTGTCTTGCACCGTTCTCAGCTTAGCTCACTGGGTTTGTAGGAGTGGCAAGAGCAAGACTTGGCCATCATGGATGAGCGACTGCAAACCATACTCGCGACAAAAGAGGATAATGTTCAACCTCCAACCAACCTTTCTCGTTCGCAGGAAATCGTTCGCAGTGATGATTTACCGTCAGGCTGGTATCTCCTCAACGAAAATAGTGGATGGGAACCATGTCCCATCGGAGTGTACGCCAACTCTATGTAGATCTATCATACGGCGTGATTATTTAATCGGTCCTACTACGCTATCATATGGAATGATTTTTGGGGTACAAACAAGTAACAGTAACCCTCACCAAAGCGCCTCCGGGTCGCAGCCGCTAGTTCACTTGCGGCTACCCCGAGTCCCACATGGCTTGTATGTCTGTACAGGTGTGCGTAAGAGCATTTCCTCAGGGTGGTTAATCTGTTTACATTGGGGTGGAGGTCCTCTGGCCTCTAGTTTGGGGTGAGGGGCCGACCTGGGGTGACTGTCTCCCCCCTCCATGCTCCACCAAAAAAAACCACCAAACTAAAGCGCTATGTTTCGTTTACGTTGTCCCTCGACCGTCGCTATTTTGAACTTTATGGTTGCACTGCCTCCCCGCTTGCCCAAATACTGACTCATCCGCTTTCGCTAAGCAAGATTTGTCGTATTTGTACCATCCACAATATATGTAAGTCGTTTCATGATGACACAGAGCGCCCGTTGTGTAAGCTTTGTGCCATACCCTTTATCGTTGATCGCCAGGGTTGCCTCACACATAATACTGCCGCTTCCTAGTGTTCTCCTGTGTTCTTTTGTCCCTGGTACCGCAACCGTATGCACGCTGCTCGTCGAGTCCTACCTACCCCGAATATCACGTTACAGAATTGAATCTTCGTCGTGATATTGGCATGCTGCCCGTGCAAGCAGACTACGCATGAATCAGAACAATGGCCGTAATCAATACCATACCGTACTTAACTCAAGAAGGATGATGTTATCAAAAGTACTTTCCCTCACGTCATCCGTTAGCCCTGAAGTTCACTTGCGCGTGTTGTGGCGCTCCTCGTCCTCAGAGTGCATGGGGGTTATCGTTCTCGCCACATCAAGATTTAACTCTTTGAATTTTCATTTCCGGAAAGATCTTCCTGCCGCTCTGTGACGGAATCCTTCAAGACATCACCCTCGGCCCGTCGTTCCTGTGAATTATCCTGCGACGCGACAAAGCATTTCGTCCCTGCGTCCAGACGCCTCCATATAAGCCTGGCACCTTAGGGACTGTTACATAAGCCTCAGTTCACAGTTGTTACTGCTGATTTCCAGTAGCAAATCATCTTGTACCATACCTCATCCGTGTTTCAGGCAACATAGCGTGTTCCGATGATGCTTTCGCGTGCCTCTTCGTCTGGGTGTTTTCTGTTCTCTGGCAGGATCCCGCCTCGATCTGTATTGTACCTGTGACAAATGCACTCATGATACGTGCAACAAAGTGCGACACAATAATGCTGTATATATCCGACATTCATAATACAAGATGTACAACAATGGCCATCATCGTAGTGCTCCAATACGTATTATACAGTAGCGAATTCTACCATACGAGTGTGGACTTGACGCTAAAATTATGTACACGGTACGAATGGTTTCGAGCGTCCACAGTAAGCAAGGGTTCAAAATGTCCAAAGTAAGCATAGTTTGACCAGCGCTAAGAAGGGAGTAAATGTACTAGGGTAAGATATGTGTGTGAAAACCAAACGACTAAAGACGTAAAGACCCAAACGACCAAAGGCATGCATACGGAAAGACGAAATGGCTTGAAACTAATCAGCGTCGCCGTTCCTTCCTGGATCTCCCAGCACCGGGTGGTAGCCTTTGATGCTGTTCTCTTGTGTCCGCCGTAGCCTCCTGCGACTGCGGCTCTTGCGATCCCTGTGGTTGATCTCTCCCGTCGACATATACTGGTGGTAACTCGACCACCTCGGCGCCATTGCCGGCGAAAACGGTGACCGGCGGGCGGCCTCCATCGTGGTGCAGTACGTAAATCTGTGAAGACCCCGCCCGGGTCTCCTCAGGACTGCGAGATCCATCCGGTAATGGTGTTGCATAGGAGGTGCCGGTAGCGGACGGACTTATCGAGCTAGGTGGGGTGTGCGAGCCGCCAACATGGGTAAGTGGTGTTGGCTCGGGCGTGAATGGCTCGATGTGGTACGGTGACGCAGGGAGGGTCGGGTTCCCAGCGTTCCTCAAATCCATCCTTGACCTGCTCCTTGCTCCAAGCGGAGAGATGGGGCTGTGGTGTTCAGGAATAGGTGTGAGCGTCGGTGGGAGCGCCGGGGAGTAATTATCATCATGAAGATCAGCATGGTAAGAAGTGGGCGATTTGGCGGATCGGAACAGATGGGAAAATCCTAGTTGTTGGCGTTGGTGTGAGTAATATAGCAGTACACCGATGATACCGAGGAGAAGGCCTAGTGCGATGCCTCCTAAACCTGATCCCAATGCTATATACGGTGACAAGGTATTGCCGCTGGAGAGGTATTAGTTTAAGTAACTGTCGGGTCTGCAATTGCGACGCACCTAGCATTGAGATCTAGACAATTTGTGGGTCCGTTAGCTCCACTGTGCAAGGGTCCCTGGGACCAAGACTGTCCCTGAGAGTCGGACACCGAAAGGAAGAAGGGGGATGCATGCGACTGAGGACGAAGTGGTCAACAACCTGTAGATTTAACAACTTAAAAGCACTACACTGACCAGAGACACTTTCCAACGCATCGTGTCCCGAGATGATGACGTGATGTTGAGGGGAGGGTGGAGAGTGGGTGCGATCTAACCGACTGTCATAAGGTAGGGAAACCCAGGTGACGACTACAAGGCCCACCGTCAATGTATAGGGAGGTGTGCCATTGGTTGGCGTCACGGAGATATCTGTACACTGTCGACCAGTGTGATAAGAAACGTAGATGAGAGGGGAACTGCGAAAAGTATGCACCTGATCAATCCAGCCGTACTGTGAAAATGCACCATTCAAAACCTTTGCCTCTACACCTAGAGGCCCGTCGGGAAACGTCACATTCTGGCATGTCGGCGACGTTGACGACGAGTTGGTTATGACAGTATATGTATCCTGACAACCGCCAGTGACACCGTAGGCATCAAACTGTAGGGAAGCGTCAAGTTGGGGAGTGCTTGATAAGCAATCACTTCCATACCATGCAAATTTGATACTACAACGAGCGAATTCAGATATGCTGGGCTGAGCAAGTGGTATGTGGACTTGCCTGCGTTCCTGGTGCAAATGGAACAGCGAAGTCCTGCGATGAATTGAGCATAGAGACCACAGCAAAGTTAGGGCCGACATACGAAAGATGTCCCGCCTCCTGCAGCGATCAAGAAGGGGAAGATGAATGTTCTAGCCCGATAGACGTCGGTGAGGGGACTGAGGCTAGTATGCCAAAAAGAACGCACGATGTATAGATTTGCAGATAGTAAGGAGCGGTGGGATTGGGCCTGGAATTTCCATCAGTAGGTGAAATTGATGAGAGGGACGCAAACCTACCCAGTCGCTGAGCCTCTCTCCCAGGTGAGGTGGATGGTATCACATTGCTCTAGACAGAGACATCAGTGGCGTGGCCCAGCAACAAGAAATAGATGATCACCAGTGATAGGTATCGGGATAGTCGTACCAGGGGGATTGAAATCAAAAAAGAAACCCTGGCAACCGATATTAGGAAGGATGGTCGCTGATCGCTACTATCGGCGAGCCCTACCTGTGGCAAGAACGGTGGCTGCTTGCATGTTGTAACCAGGGCGCTCAATGAGCACCACAGGGCGATGGAGTACACGTGAAGCTGCCAGCTGCCAGTCATGGGCCCTCGCTCTGCTGGTGGATAGAGATGATGGAGTTACAGTGCAAGAGGCTTTTTTTTTATTAAGTTCAAGAGGCTTTTTTTAGCGTAAGAGTAACAGAAAGACGCCAGGGCACAGAAGATAGCCCTATTGAGTCCAATAATTTCGGTACCGGGCGTGGGACGGCGTCTTAGTGCCAGACGGCTGCACTGCATAATTCTCACGGGGTGGCAGACCTCACACAAAGCGGTACATTATTTTGCCATACATAGGGGCTCATCAATCAGCAGGCATCTCCATGTTTCGTCCTCTTCTCCGGATCAGTACTAGCGTCGTGATGGTGTTTTCGCATAGCAATTCAATTCAATCTTGTAGGCAATCATCCCAGTTTAAGCCTTGTCGAAACCCACAATACGCAGTGTCAACTATTAAAACACCCAAGACAGGTCAACTAATTTCTGTGATTGCCACTTCCAGACACAAAGCAAAGTCAGAGCCAATAATCAGACGATGCACATAAACCAAGACAGATCAGATTCAGATTCAGAGCAATGCAAGCGACCAGTGACTGTTGCCGGCAAGACTGTGTGTGTCCCACCACTGACAGCGTGTTTACAGCTCAAGGTCGCCTGTAACCACCGTTGGAATCAATAGCATCGCGTCCACCACGAGGAGCATAGTCACGAGCAACACCCTTAGGAGGCCCAGAGGACCCAGAGTAAACTGCTGTCGAACCGGAGTGGTAGGAGTCATAAGCAACGCCAGGGACCCGGGGCGGTGGGCTTTGAGACCGGCGTCTACATTGAGCGTGAGCATGCTCTTTGAAGGTCTACAGATGACAGGGAAAGTAAATACCTGTAGCGGCCTTCAGGTCCACTTGGTCGTGGATAATCCCCATAGCGTGGCGGCGGAGGAGATATTGGACGGCCCCGGTAATCACCAGGCGGTGGAAGATAGTCCCTGTCGCAAAAGTATAAATGAAAGTGTACATGCAGGGTGGACAGATACTGACCTTGCCGATGGTCTGTCAAAGTCTTCGCGGCCGCGGTGCGGTGGTAGTCCCCCTGGCGGAGGTGTTCTCGGCCTATATCCCGAATAAGGAGGATACCTATCCCCCGGTGGTGGTGGAGGGCGCCTTTCAAAGCGATCATAATCACGCGGAGGCGGTGGCGGAGGATAGCCTCGCTGGTAAGCAGCAGGGTCGTCAGGGGGATAGTAAGGTGCCCTCGCATCATAACGAGGGGGTGGAGGTGGCGGACCCCGCACCCTAGCATCGTCAAATTCGTTGCGTCGCGGGGGCGGCGGGGGCGGCGGATAGTCACGGTAATCTCGTGGAGGGGATAAAGGCCTGCGCGGCGGAGGATAATCATAGGGATATCGCGCATCCCTAGGAGGCTGGTATCGACCGGCTGGATAATCGTCCCGATAGGGATAATCTCTTGGGGGAGGTGGCGGTGGTGGATAGTCTCTCGATGGCTGAATACGGTCTATGAGAGAAGGATCACCAGGGGGATGTACTGAACGACGATGGTTTGGGCCACTGCGGAACTCTCAGTTGTATGATCACGTCATTAGTGCTGCTAGAGTGACTCACGACTGAGCATTCGGATTAGGACATTCTCTGAAGAAACAGTTAATGGCTTCGTTCGTACACAAGAGAAAGAAACTGACCTCGCCCAATGGCCCATTTGACCGCATTTGAAGCATGCACCAGGGTCTCCAGTAAACTTGGCGTATCGACCGCCGCCATGTGAAAGTTCTACTCGAATTTTGTTACCCATGAAAGTACCTTCGTTGTACTTGGCAACGCTTTCTTCTGCCGCCTCTCGACTTTCGAATTCCTGTCCGCACTGTCACTCGGTCGGTCCAGAGGTGAATAGCATAATACGTACGACAAACCCATAACCAACTCTGGGGGTTAACGACGTTAATACAAGGAAGGTCATAGCAATACAAAAAGGACGTACTTCAATTCTATGTTCGTGATACTGCCTATCTTCCCAAAGCAGCCCTGTAGATCTTCCTGACGAGTGTTTTCTGGTAGTCCACCAATGTAAACTTTGTTTGGCTGCGTGGCTCAAAGTAAACACCCAGTCCAAGACATTGAAGATGAGCAAAGAGATAAGCATGAAGTCGAGCACCAGAAGGTTACTGCTAGTCTTCCAGCACGTGAAAGAGTATAAAGGAGCCATCCGTGATAGTTCTGATAGACATCCGGACGTATGGCTGATACCCAACAAATCACGCACGCGCGTGCGACAAAGCAAGACACGAGACAAGAGAAGACCTAAGCACCTTGATCTGTTTTTCTCGATAGACAGAAGCTCCGTATTTGCCCCCAGGAGTGGCATCAGTGCCGCCGGCACTGCGAGGATATTCAGAATTTGCATTCTCATTTCCTGTCCGGTCATGGTCCTCCGCGACAGGGCCGCCATTAGAGGCTGAAGCATCACCCGCAGGGCCCATGGATTCACCGCCCTGGTCATCTAGATTGGCCCATTTGTCCATTTCACTACGGTCAACAGGTAGAGGTGAGGCCGCCATTATAGCGTGACGATGGTTGAAAACAAGTGACACTTTATTTCCAACAAAAGCTTGTTCCTTACGTTTAAACTCCGATGGGCTGCAGCCACAATGTACTCTGTCTTGGCGCACGAACTGTTCAAGTTGTCGGCTGATAACTGGTCTGAGAAATGAAGATGTGGCCCCCCCCATAACTTTCATGACCCGCGATGCTAGAAGCAGGAAGAGCCAATTACAATGGTATGAAATAGTAGTCCTAAGATATATATAGCCCTTTGCGACAGGGAAGTGTCCAGAGTTCATAGTCCAGGAACCTACTCAAGTAATAGTCTACTCAAGTGAGAGTCCATAGACCACCGGCGAAAATGACGGCGAACGTCATTCCCAATGCAAAAAGTAGCCGAGAGTCCCCCAGAAACACGATGGTCTCAGCAGCGGAGCTCTGACTGCTTCCTTTTCCGCCTGAACCGCTAGTGGTGGCGGGTGCAGTCGGAATGGATGTGCCCGTCGCATTAGCAAGGCAGGAGCTTGCAACCGCATTGGCCGCCGACACTGATGATGGCGCATTGCTATTTACGGTACCATTTCCACCAAAGCTGCAGGCTTGGGGGTCACGATTGTTGGCTTCATAGTATTGACTCATAACGAAAGACAACTTAACGGCTAACAATGGTCATAAACAGTGTGTCTTGAACAAATTGATGAAAACGTACCGGGGTCACATCCTGAAACAGAACCATACTGTCCTGTCGTGCCATTGGCGGCAATTTGGTTGCAGTTCCCGCCCTTGCTGCCGACGAGCGAGCAAGCTTCATCAAGAAGGGGGCCTACAATAACAGAAGCATCACTTTGAGCGGTGAATTGGCAGCTCAAATTGCTTTCCAAGCAATCACAAGATGCATCGTTTGGCGTCGGAGGCAGTGTGTCTGAAACAAGGAAGGTGGAGTTCTGTTGTTGTGGGCAGTCCGGATAAGAAGCAGCCGGAGCATTGCTTTGGGTGGGCGTGTTAATAAATGACACCTGTTCGTATTGCGCCTTCAAGTTGGCGTACTCCGTGCCTGTCGTCACAGTCTTGCCATCAGCAGAGATGTTGACGATACCGAAATTGCCCTGGTCACTAGTGGCGGGAAAGTAGGAGAATGCCACGCCGCCGGACCACTCAGGTGCCATTTGATCACCGAATAGCGCAGTGACTTCAGTCCAAATTCGTGGACTTGGGGAGTTACAACCAAACTCGCTGAAGTATGCAACAACATTGTATCCCGCGAAGTCCCCAGTTTTCCCTGCGTACGCAGCCTGGAAGCTCGAGTTGCCACACCATTCGCTGATAAAATCCATGACACATCATGTGGGCTTAACGTCGACAAGTCATAACACTGCACTTACTAGTTGTTGAAACCAAACATGTCTATGCTAGTGCTGTCGGAGTCGCTACCAGATGGATCACAAGACAGATAGTTCGCCAAGGGATCAAGAAATGGCGAAGGACCATCAATTGAACTGTAGCCAACAAGGGCTGACGATTTCTTCGACTTTCTGGATATAGCATGTAGGACCTGTCAGTGAACGATATAACACAAAACTTACAAGTATGCCTTTACATCGCGTGCTGCACCCTTGATGAACGCCAATGCAGACTCTGGCCCGCCTGAAATGACCACTTCATTCCCGACGTTGTACCCAAGTACATTATCATACTTAGAGAAGGCATTAATAGTCGTAATGTATTGATCCAATAAACTCGTCGTCCATGTAGGAGCATCACGGTTGATGGAGCCATTGCCAGGTAGTGCGAGATCAATACTTGTGGCAAATCAAGTTCAGACGCTGCATATCAATGCCTCCAATAGTGTTTACTTACATAGTATAGATGCCAGCGTTGCTGAAGGCGTTCATGCAAGCGTCGTGGTTCAACGAAGAATTGACACTGTAAACACGTACAGCGTTCACGCTTAGACCCTGAAGGTAAAGCAGGTCGCGGGCACAACCAGCTCCATCAGCCAATGGATCAACGAAGCTACTGGGCTCCAGAAAGGGATTGTTGGGATCTGTGGAAAAGTTGCCTATAACACCACCAAGGAATCAACGACAATACAGTCAGAAACAAAGAATCTTACCTTGCGTTTGATATGCAATGCCTTTGATATAGAAACGGGACCCGGTATTTGTATACAGGTATCTGCCAGTTCTCGTGATGCTCCCTAAACCAAACACCCCCGACACAAACCCAGCGGCAATGGTCCAGGCTGCTGCCCGAAAAGGGAGCTGAAGCATCATACCTCGTCGCCCGTTTTGTGTGAATGAAAGAATGACAGATAGGATTTGGTTGCTAACAAAAGGGAAGAAGAGGGAGAGGAAACAGCGGAAAACGAGAGGTGCTGGAGAGAGCGAATGGAGGAAGACCGTGTACGTACGACTCGCGCTAAAATAGTACACCATTAGCCGCATGTGACCACGGGTCACGAGGCATGGTGGTGGTGATGATGATGATGATGATGATGATGATGATGATGATGATGATGATGATGATGATGATGATGATGATGATGATGATGATGATGATGATGATGTTGATGATGATGATGAAATTCTATGGTTTAACATGATGCAAGCATATTCTAAAGTACGCTAAGACCCACGCGTAGCCCGAGCGTTGTAGAAGTTGTACAGGAGGTGCTCACTTGAGCATACGGTAGCGCACTTCTAGGTGGGATGAGGCAGGGGGGGTTAACATGTACTGGGTGGTAGTATGGCCCTTGGGCAGGGATGAGGTCAAGTGTTCTACAGCATATATAATATGAGAGTGAGGGGTCAAGGGGGGTGGGTTGGTGGTAGGCACAACAGATGGGATGTCTGAAGACATCACCATCCTATTCCACCGCATTGTCAGCTGGCATCGGGTCGGGGTCGGCGATGTGCGTGAGGGTTCTGGTGAGGTGTTCCGCGACGAAGCCCGAGTAGGGCTTCATCATGTCCCATCTGATTGCCTTCAGGACTTGGGCATAGGCAGCTGTAACCTCGATAAGCGTGAGCGGCAGGACGTCTATGGTCGCTTTTGAGTCTCGACAGATGCCATGGCGTGAGAGTCCGTTCGTCGGAGAGGACATCAATCATGTCTGAGACTTGTGAGCGGGTGAGGAGTAGGGGTTTTGTGCCCGGTTTTCCGGAGGTCAGTTTCGGTGCGACACGCCACTGCCTGCAGGGCCTGGGCGTCGTCTGGGGGTGGGTCGGGTCCCACGGTCGGTGGTGCGGGAGTCACCAGCGCATGGTTTGTCGCAGTCGGGCGCGTAGTCAGCGCGGGGGCGGTGCGGCTACCCGATGAGGGTTTGGGTCTGGCATAGACGTCCTTTGACCGCTTTGCGCAACGGGCACTGGCGGCTGTCTGCGGGGTGCTCTTTTCCACAGTTAGCGCGAGTGTCGTGGGGACAGCGAGTACCTGCGCTGGTGCAGGCAGTGCAGGAGTGGTCTCGCTCGTGGTGCCTCGCTCCGCAATGTGTATTTGTGGGGTGCTCGGCAGGCGGCAGTGGTGTGTTCCAGGCTCTCGCATTTTCGACACTGGTGGATGGGCCTGAGATCAATGTACTCCTTGACCCGGATCGGGTGGCCCCATCCGAAGATGGTGCGCCGTTGAAGGAGAGTATTCGCACCTTCGTCGTTCATGAATGTGAGAATCGGCGAGGAGCGGTGTTTGCGCGCGAGTGAAGCGGGGTCACAAAGCCAGCGGAGTGGTTCGCGCAGAGTAGTGCCCGCGAACCAAGGGCTTGCCTTCTGGAGTTAATCCATTATTTCCTCCGCCGTGAATGGAATGGAGGGAGTATCATCCCGTGTGCACGTTCCAGTGTCGATACTGTCTAGTATGACGCGGGGCTAGAGCTTGTCTTCGCAAATCACTTGATCGTGCATGGGGTTGTAGTGAGGCATGCGGAGAGGTCGGCTTTCTGAGCGAGGTGTAGTTTGTCTTCGGCAGTGACATCTGCTCCTACGAGGAGTATACAATTACCGCGTGTGCTCCATGTGATGCCAGTAATGACGGCGTCGCAAGCGCCCTGTCGTGTGGGAGCGCTGGCGGCGGCATGCTAGGGCATTTTGCATTGTTCGCGCGTGGGTGGGATCCCGAAGACCACAGATAGTCTTGTCGAATGGTGCCATACGAAGGGGTTATTAGTCGGGGTCTTCCGTTGCGCGGTGGGTCGGAAGGTTGGGCCCGAGGCAAAGGATGCCTGTGGTCCGTGGGATGCGCGGGCGACATCAGTAGTCCGGCATGCTAGGATAATGTTGTCGATAGAACATTGTGTATTCTAGATTCATTTGTGTGTGACTTACAAAGCTCAGCCGACTAGCAGAAATGTTTTACTGTGCAAACTTTAACTGTCAGGATACTATCTCACCAATGTCAACTGTAATTGCCGCCATCCTGAACCTGTGTCCGAGTTGCTGACAGAGCGAGTTTTTAATAGGCTTACGGTATCGAGGTGTTTGAGTGGTTTAACAGCCGAGTTGATAATCACCGGCAGTTGTGGTATTGGAGTGTCGATGGAATCATATGGCGATGAGGATATATAATGTCATGAAGAGCGGAAGAGAATGGGGAAAGTTAGAGCATGGCACAGGAGTGTAAAAGCCGTCTTCTGCAGATTAAGCAGGATTGTTCTTTGGATGCAAGGATACGCTGGTCAGCCGCGACCATCGTTCACTACCGTAGTATACTGCCTCTGCCCATCATGCGCTACAATACCGTAACCGAGAGGCGACGGTATGCGCTTAAGAGCGAGTGGCAAAACATTGTACATGCGGTCTTTTGATGGTCTATGATGCGTGCGATGCCCCTGTAACGAATCCGGACCTTGCAATGTCATAGTCAAGCATGGGCAGGTGCAAACCCAGCGACTGCAAATGTCACAATGGACGGATGTACACCGCAAGGAAAGCTTTAGCAAGAATTACCGGCAGTATGATATAAGTACTGTAGTACAGGAGGGATGCTGGGATTCACGATGAATTGTGTCCGCGAGATGCTCCCTTCATCGTCTGCGTGTGCGTAGTTAGTCGCTGTAGTAGTAAGGGTCGAGGTGGGCGAGTGGTAGCAGTAGACGGCGTGTGGAGACGTGTGTGCGAGACCATGAGACCATCCCGGCGTCCTGTTAGATAATAATCAAGAACAGTAGCGCCACAGCAATCCTTCGTGCTGAAGACATCGCTCCCTTAGGTTAGGTTGTCGTCAGTGAATCGCCACGATCCAGAACAACTCAAAACGCGTTTTGACCCAATCGGACAGTGCCAGTGGCTTTTGAAGTCGACACGGTGGTGAGGGACACCAAAACTCACGGGAACGGATGTGATCGAAATTATCAGCGATGATAAGTACGATGTTAAAGATCATATTCTTGCAGGACCTGCCAATATGCGTTGCTTCACAATCAATCACCTTCTCAAACTCCTCTCCAGAGTGCAAAGTTGTCTGTGAAGCGTTCCAGGTAAGATCATCGACTAAACTTTGGAGCGACTATTTGCTCGGCGACACGCCTGTATCATAATATGGAACGGGCTTGTCTTGAGCGTCCGTGCGAAGGGCAGGCGGTGCGCGAGGCGCGAGAACACGTGCACGCATGGCCGCGGGTGGGGCGATGCGCGGGTAAATTCGAGCGCAAAATGCATGCGGTGCTGCGACATGAGGGTGTACGGCAGGCGTTCGTGAGATGGGATAGAAGGACGGACGGGACGTGCAGCAGGTGCATGTGTGGTTTCGTCGTGCCATCGACGTCTGGGGACAAGAACGCGCGCGCGACATGGCGTTGTGGCCCTGCAGGGTGTATACCCACGTCTGCGTGAGGTGTGCGACAAGGTACTTCGTCGAGAAGCCCAGGATGCCCGTGAGGGAGTTAGTTGATGTTGTGCGTTCCAAGTATGCTACGCAGGCACATGGGTCGGGCTGCGAGGGGAGGGGAGGGTATTGAAACACTGCCTTGACAGCTTGTTCGGGCGGTCGTACAAGAGCACAAGCACTAATCCGCGCCGGGGTCGGGGGGCGGTTGCGTGAGGTCGAACATGAAGACCTTTGAGTACCGTAAGAGGACCTTCAGGTTGAAGGCAATGCTGGGCTACGCACGTCTGTCCCTTCAGCGAACAGGACACATATATTCCCGCTGTCGAACCGGATGTCGCCGCGGATGCTGTGTCAATCACTACTGTTCCTCCTACTCACCGAGAAATTGTCGAGGTCGCGGGAAGGAAGGGGCATACATGGCTGGCAGAGCACGTTCTACCAGGGTAGTAGCGGTCGAAGGGGCAACGCGATTGATTCTATAGAGCGACAAATGACAAGGCTAATGATAATGTTATGGTCCAGGCGCAGCAGACACTGCATTTCAAGTCAGCCTCACGCCGCAAGCTCTAATGCTCATACAAATACCTAATTTAGGGCACTCTTCACAATGTCACATACACCCCACTCTTCCAACTTGTCTGCCTCCCATTCCGAAACGCCGACCCCCAGCCCCTCACCCTCACGCCTCGTCCTCGCCTCCTCTCTGCGCGCAACCAGCTCCGTGTCTTCGCTGCAGGTGCAGTTGGCGGGCACGTCTGCATCCACGGGCGTCGGCATTGAGAGCTCCGCGTCATCAGTGATCAACCTGGACATGGGTGAGGGGATACTGGTGCCAGATGCCGATACTGAGGTCGAAGTCGCGGACGGCGAAGGGAGTAGGGCCGTCGGGCATCCCGCGTCGGCTGCGGGGGACGAGGCCTCGAAGAAGGCCCTGCGCGATCAGCTCAGGCAGACGCTGAGCAGAAAAGACTTGCAGAGGGGTGAGCATTCCCTCGTGTCGTATGTGCCGTGGAGGCGTGGTCCTCATGTATACTAGATATGTCCCCGCGTCGGCCTTGTTACAGGGACAAGGAGGCAGACATAGACGAGGTACCGCATGACTTAGGTGAGGCATTTCTCCTGCAACCGACTTACGCTTCAGCGAACACACCGCGACCCTTAGCTAGCGCATTTCCACCAAGACAGTACTTCGTGCTAACGGATGCCGGAAAACCCGTGTTTACAAGGTTGTTGCTTGTGCTTGTAGCGTAGAGTGCTGCGTTGGCGCTGACGGTCGGGTCACTGGCTCTAGTCACACAGTGGAGCACGATTCCGACGCCCTCGCGTCGACGATTGGGATCATGCAAGCATTGATCTCTGTCTTCTTTGATGACGGCGACAAGCTGCGTTGCATAAACACAGGCAGGACTCGCATCAACTTTGTGCTGCGCCCCCCGCTGTATTACGCCTGCGTCTCATCGTGGGGAGAGCCTGAGTCGGTGGTCAGTGCAGTACCTCTTCCCATGGCTCGGTGAACTTGCGCGTCTGATGTTAGAGAAGCAAGACACGCTCACATCTAGAATACCTACACCTGCAAGTGCTCAGCGTCGTTTCTGCTGCTCAACTGAAGCGATTGTTTGAGCGAAGAACGAACCTCGATCTGGGCCGCCTTCTTCATGGTGTGTCGCTTATTTCTGACCATGATCGGACGAGAAGGCTCTTACGCGGTTGCAGGCGCCGAAATCCTTATCCACTCGTTGCTGGATCGCCTCGAGCTGGACCTTGCTATGTTCACGTCTTCTTTACATTGCCTCAGGCTAGACCCGAACATAAGGACACGAGCCGCTGATATTCTCGTGCCGACATCGAAGATGAAGGTATTGGATCAAAGCCTTGCGTCTGAGTTGTCTATCGAGATGACTTGTCTCCCAGGATATGT
Organism: Albatrellus ellisii; assembly: GCA_003314395.1. Taxonomy (NCBI): domain Eukaryota; kingdom Fungi; phylum Basidiomycota; class Agaricomycetes; order Russulales; family Albatrellaceae; genus Albatrellus; species Albatrellus ellisii. The sequence continues at coordinate 40,008 of QLPN01003837.1, forward strand.
TGTACATCATCCTAGTCGCACAAGGGCGCGTTATCACTCTCGTCAGACCTAGAAAGCGCTCGATACATCCTGCAGGTGCGTTGGATTTCCTCCTATGCTCTCTGCCATCCAACTCCGACGACATAACTCCAGATCTTCACATCCTCATCAATACTGCGCACTCTCCTTCGATCATCAACTCCTCTGCATCTGCGTCTTGGCTGCCTCTCTGTCTGCCCAAGTTTGACCCTGCAGGCTTTGTTAACGCGTACATCACATTCATCGAGATCAACGACGGGCCTTTGTCAAGCACGCGCGACCGAACAGAGCCTACTAGCAATATCGATATCGGAAGCAGCAGCAGTGTACAAGACAGCGAGCCGAGTGAGGGCGAGCAGCATGGTGCTGAAGGTGATATGTTGGCGGCGCGGAGATCAAGAGTTGACTCTAGCGTGGGTCTGATGTGTGCAAGCGGCAATGGCGACTTTGAATCTATACGTAGCTGGTGTGATATCGCTACTAAGGTTCGCATCGTGCCCCCACAGCTGAGCTTGCAGCCTGTTAACGGTGGTGCTTCTCAGAGACTCGCAAGCGAGGGCGTCCTTGACGCCATCAGCAAGGCCATCCGCGAAAACGCGACGGAGTACTCTGTGTCCGAGCTCAGCATTCCTGGTGTCCGGCACTTCTTGTACAAGTCGCGGGCGCACGTGCAAGTAACTGCGCCCCTGTACGAGGATCCGTATGACAACATCAACGAGCGGCGACGGTAGGCGTTTGGTTCACCTCATTTGCTGACGGAGGCGCTCAACGCGGCAACGCAGGCTAGTCACTCTTTACCAAATGCTGCATGACAACATACACGCCAAATCTGGACAGGAGCAGCCACTGAAATTGCAGTACATCCGGACGGAGAAGGAGAGCGTGATGGGATGGGTGAGCAAGTCTCTATCTCCCTGGTTTCAGACAGGATGGTAACGCAGGAACGCCTTGTGCAGATCACCCAGCCGTTCGAATTGTATGTGTCCCTGTCCCACTGGCTGCCGAAGAGCGCCGCTGTGAATGCCGCGAATGCCGTCGTGCGATGGGTGAAGAAAGAAGAAGCACGGCTGTTCTTGCGGGATGCGCCAGCGTTCTAGATGTTCATATATACTGTGTCCTTTGTTCCATCCATGTCTCTGGGTTGCTATTGGTTCTTCATTTTTATGTTCAATGGAAAGGGCTGATTCTGCTGACTGCATATCCTACAAGCTCGTGGTCCCAGTACTGTAATAAGCATGGTTCCCGTTACCGATAGCCAGGGGATGTTATAATATTAGTGACATTTTTCTTCAGCGGCGCCGCATTCGTATCATTCCACCATACTCTTTTTTGACACTCCCTTGTCGGTTATGCTTCTGTTCTGCAGTGCATTTTCATTATTATGCTGTTTATACCGCCTCAATACCATCTGTATTCCACGCATCGATTGTTCAATCACGCATCACTTTTATTGATGTTTCTGACGACATAGGTGCTGTCCTTAGCTCAGATTGGCTTTTGCATTCACCATGAGACATTGTCGGTAACATGCTCCTTTGCCACCCCCTGTCTTTTACCAACGTCCCCGTCGATGTCGTACGTGCTCTATCACTGCCAGCTACTTTTCCTTGTCTCCTAACTCCTAACTGTGCTTCCCTTGTCAATTTGAGTTGACCGTAGGCACTTCTGTTTTGTCTGCAGACAGTTCTGTTCAATTACCCGTACGCAATGCTGTTCGACCAGCCGCACGTGTACCTACGACTGTAAGCCTATACCTTACCACATGTCATGACAGATCATGTTACGCACAATTCATATCCTGCCGCTGGTCCTTTCTGCTTCGAACAGCCCTTCTTCCCGTACCATGCTCATACACGTTTTGTCTTTTCACTTTTCACTTTTCCCTTTCTCACAAACACAATATCTGTCTCTGCGTGTCTTGTGAGTCGCCGAACCGAGTGTTTCCTAGTTCCCTTTCGGGAACAAGTTTCCATGGACACGGGTCGTCTGTTATTGTCTTATCTGTATCTGCACGTGATATCCTGTTGCTGTGTACTGAAGATCCCTTTACCAACTAGTGTAAAAACCTGTTGCGTTGCAAAATCAAGTCATAAGGCATCATCTGTGAAAGTATACATAGTTTTTTGCAACAGAAAATTAAAGGAAATAGTACTCTATCTATCTACAGACCAAGTCCAATTGCCTCTCCAGCTATAAAGTAAAGACCTATGCTATTGCATTGCAACATTAACTAAATAAGATACAATCAAATATTTATCTGTGTCATTATACATAAGTTGCAACAGACCTTGTCAATGTCCCTGTCCTGTCCTTATCCCTGTCCCTCATCACTGACTGTCAACCATAAAAAACCATACCTATAGCAATGATCGCGTGTGGCAGTATTTGTTAGCTTTTCCTTATCTGATTAGATCCTTATCACTCTTCTCTCCCTTGACACCCATGGCCCACACTATTTAGTCAGCATGGTCTGTGTGCAACTACAGCATGTATATCAGTAGTGTTATAGCATCTGTATAATGACAAGTGGACATCTCCTTCTTTCAGTGTGCCTGCACCTGTCTCTACTCCCTACATCCAATTCAATACCCTCCTTTGGTCATCTCAATATTGTTGACATGGGGTTTTGCTCTTCACTCCAGCACCAGCACCCCACACTTATTTACATAAGCCTGGTCTGTGCGCCACTCTGCTATGTACTTAAAGGCACTTGTAGGGACATTGATAGTCAGTCGAGTACTCACTCTCTCCCCAGCAAATGGATTACCTACTCATTCTTTACTACTACTACTACTTCATATCCATGCTGGTGCTTCTTCTTCTGCTTGGGCTTTTGCCCAGTCTGTACCTGCTGATATGTGCTGTGCTGGGCTGAAGGGAGAAATCTGTGTGTGCAGGTTATGGCAAGCAAGGAGAATCATCATAATTGTTGTAGGATAGTGCAGCAATGCCCCAAGGGGCAGTAAAGCAGATAGCATCTGCAGCAAGAGGGAGTGAGCACAAGTGAGCAACACAATGTGGTAAGTAGAGAGTAGAGGGCTGCAAGAGAAATAAGCATGTGTAAGGATGGGGATGAGGAGTACTCACTCAGACTTGTAGTAAGACATCTGAGGAGTTTGTAGTGTGAAGTGTCCATCTTATATAGTGAGAGGTAGACAGAGTTGGAGCAGAGTATATAAGGGGAGTACAACAACTGCCTAAGTGAGGGGACATGCATCGTCCCAGAGTAAGGGGTGGAGTGTGAATAGCCTCAGGTGTGTAAGAAGTCCAGGGCTTTAGAAGGGTGTGTTTGTAAGTAGATGTACGTATGTACTATGTGAGTAATGCGTGTACAAGTGATGTAGGTAAAGCCAAATGAGATATGTGTGTGTACGCACTAAAGTTCAACAAAATCAACCACAACCACAACAATGCTGGAGGGTGTGAGTCGTAAGATTCTCTAGACACCAAGGAAAAGGGAGTTTTAGTGGTTAAGGGTGATAGCACGATGTGATTAGGGCAACAGAAGGGAACACAATTCCCATAACAGACAGGTGATATGGTGAGATAAGGGGAACACAATGAAATGGAGAATTGACACAACACAATGGAGAATGCAACTTTGAGGGAGGACACGATAATGAATGCAATGCAATGGAGAACGTGTTGAAAGTGGGCAGCACAGCTAGGGAAGCAAACACCATGACATGGAATTGATAAGTGTAAAGCCCAAGAGCCATTATAGTAAAAGACCAGGCTGTAAGATAGAGAAGATGTGTACCAGAGGGTAGAGGGTACACAGAAGAGAGAGAGCTGCATAGAGCAGGTATGTCAGAAGAGAACTCAGGGAGTAGAAGAGATACTCACCTCAGCACATGCAGAAGTGCTGAGGTGAGACAAAGACAAAGTAAAGAAGATATAGTAAGAGCAGAATAGAGTTTAAGAGGAGCTCAAACTATAAAGAGAAAAGAAATACCAATAAGATGAGATAGAGATAAGTATACTTAATAAGTAAAAACAGTGTGATCAGCATCATAAGGTAGTGAAAAACCAACAGAACGCATTGGACACAATGCAATGGAGAATGTGACTGGATGCAATGCAAAGATGAAGGCAGCGCAAAATAGATGCAACCTACAAAGAATGTGCTATTTCCTTGCAAATGTGGAAATGTGGAGGGAAGGTTTGGGCATGCTTTTTCACTTGGAATTCAGATGGAGAGGGGAAGTGAAATTGTGG